>PPHD01018293.1:4068-14621 GCA_002909625.1 Bambusicola thoracicus
TTTTTTTTTTTTTTTTTTTTCACCCTTTTACTCTCTTTTCAATTAAATTTGCAAGACTTAGCTGCTTTCTATTCTATTATTCTATTATTAATTTTAGGAAAAAGACAGAATTCTCATCTGTCTTAGGTCATCTTCCATCTAGAATAGATATGGAGATATCCTTAGTTTTTGAACTCTGCCATGATGAACTTTTCAGTGGGGGTTCTGATCTGCTGCAGATAATCTCCAAATATCAAGTGGTATTTTGTGACAGTTGACTGCCCAAAAAATCTGTGACCTTTGGAGGCAGAGTAACATAGTACAGCTGTTGCTGACTACGAAGAGCTCATTGAGTATAAATGCTTAGCTCTTTTGTTTGATTCTTTGTATTCAAATTTGAATTCTTCAACTAAAATGTAAAAAACATGATGAAATCACAATTACAGTTATATACAATTTTACCAGAAGGAATTAAAATAATTATTATGTTTCAAAATGATGCTATTCATAATCAGTTCTGACCTATTTTTGGCTGTTTATGAATGAATTATTCCATTATATCCATCTGACATATTATTCAAATAAATTCATTAAATGAAGTTATTTCTCACGAAATGAGAACAAGTCCTCACACTGTAAAATTCTGCCATTTTCTTTCACAGGAAAAGAAATCTGCCTTTGGGCTTTAACCATGTAAAGCAGTACTGTTCTCTTTGACCCCTTTCTAAGCTTGTGATATCTGGCTTCTATCTGGTTATGTATTACACTTTTAAAATAAAGGCAATCATTCTGTTCAGTTCAGGTAAGTACAATGGGAGTATTAAAGTAAGTATATTATACAGTCTGATTCTATGTTTTTTTTTTCTTATGGTGTTTTTATACCTGTTTGTTCTTGGATTATTTCAAATTCTCTTCATGTTTAATATTAAACCAAATGATTATTTATATTTTTGGTGAAAAAGCCTGTCAACAGTAGAAAGAAAAATTTAAAGCAGCTCATGTAAGGTATGGCCCTCTCTCCAGAAATCTTCCTGCATCAGACAAGTCCCTTGAGTTCTTGTGATTAAAGGCACATTGCATAAAGCAATATCATAAGTAACTTACCTTAAGATAAAAGAGAAAAAATTTTGACACATGAAGTCAAGTTCTTCATCACTCCTGCTTATGAAAGATGTGACAATGGTTTTTACAAGTAAAATAGAATCCATGTTCCTTCCAATTTTGTATCACAGTACAAGTATCAAAATTTTCATATGCATATATATGTGTAGCCTTTGAGATGACAATGATTTAAGTTAGTCATTTCCCTTCCTATGAATCTAATCCATTGGTGTGCGTAATTTACAGGCATTGCTTTATCTCGCAAGCTATGATATACTTTACTACATGTTGCTTTTCCACATACTGGGAAATTAAATTTTAGCCTCTAGCTGAAGTTAGTCTCCCTTTTTGGGTGTGCAGGGAAAATGTGCTCATTTGGGCTACATTTCTTCTGTTAAAATTCTGATTTACTTTAGCTGTCCAAATGATGAGATTAATACTCTGGATATGCATAACACTAGAAATGTAGACGTTCAAAATACAGATATCTATATTCAGCCTGATGAATTCTGCTTGGACAAAGGGAAGCTGTCTCAGCTTTTGGGCAGGGGTCAGTGGTGACAGTCAGACAGGACCTGGTACAGTCCTACCACCAGCCAGGAGCTGGGCAGATTGTGAATATTTTACTTTTCTGGAACAAATGAGGGCTTTGTCGTCACTTTATGGAATCTTCCTTACTTTTCCAAACACAGGTTTCTCCCTCTTACAATAAAGAATGCATAGCATCTAACAATTCCTGTGCAAACTGTTTGCATCTGAAACTAATTTCTGATGCATCTTGAATTTTTTAAGAGAATTTATTGTTTATTTTCCTGCTATTACTAAAACCTAATAGGCAAGGCTAAAATTTATTTAAAGAAATGAATAATTGAATCTCCATGAAGTCTTTCTTCTCCTGTAGGCTTTGTAGGCATTTTGGAGACAATTATTCCAGCCTAAACTATTGGGAAGACTGTTACACCACTGGGTTTATAACTAATTACATCAGCATTTTTTCACTAGAAACAATACAAATGACACTTTTAGGTGTGTGTTTTGTCCACAAAACAAAAACATTCTTTTTTTTTTCAGTTTTAATACTAGGGAATAATTAGATTTCTAGCAAACTGGAAATTCAGGAGCATCGATGGGCATAATACTTGGGAAAGAACTATTGAGATACACAGTGTTTAACAAGAATTTGTAATAAGGAAATTCATCCAGTTCATTTACTTACACGAGGCTGTTGCTCACTTCTAAATTTTCCCTGCTTTTGTCACCTAAACTGCTTTCCTGCATTCAGCAATATCAGACCTACTCTTTCTTCCAAGTTATACCATATATAACATTATGAGCGTAATAAAACACAATAGGAAGAGTGATGGACCAGTAAGTTAATGCATTCTGCATCCTGGATTTACCTTTCCTATCTCTTCTCCTGTCCTGAGTCAGATGTGTTTTCTTTACCTCCCTGCTCTTGATCTGTACCATTCTTTCACATCCATTCCAAGAACTGATATACCACATACAAAAGACTTGTTTAAAAATTATCTTCTTGAAAGGGTCTAGGCCAACCATGGGTAAGGCATTTGTTGAATAAAATTCAATCTTCTAATTTGAATTTCATACAAAACAGGAATTTACATAGCCTTTTTTAACTCCCTGTTGTTATTCCCACAGTGAAATTATATTTCCTATTCACCATTTTTTCAGAAACACTGAGTTTATTTCCCTCAGACATCTGTAATATACATAGGAGCCCAAGGGCAAGATCAAGGACAGCAAATGAGCAGCTAGGTTTCCTATGCATTGAGTGATTGTCATCAGAATGACATTTAGCCCCTCTCATCAAATACACACAGCAAGAACTGTCTAAAATTTAGGCACTTTGCATGAAGCATATCCATGCAACTCTCCAACCTCAGTACCTACATGAAGGGTGAAGGCAAATTCATTTTTTACATTCAAGATCCAAAATTGTCCAAAAAAGGACTTATGTTTTCCTAGCTAGACCTGAATAGCTTGGAGGTTGGAGAAAACAATGCACGGCTACATTCAGTATATCCAGAACACCACTAATCAGAAGTTTGATGCTTGATGTTCCATGGTGTGTTAATATCCAGCAAAACTGAACTAGCAGTATAAGAAGATGTCTTGGACTCAGTCGTGAATATGAAATTACTTTTGTTCTGACCATTGTATAAATTGTGTTGCTTATGAGGGATTTATTTATTTATTTGTTTGTTTTTCATCATTTACCTATAAAAATGCCATGTCTGATAGGACTTATTACATCCTCGGTCTTAAAAAATATGCGGTAATAATGAAGAAACTATGAGATTAAATCTATTGCCTGAGTATATAGAGTATATCTCCATTAGGTGAATTGGAGGAAAAGAACAATGCAACACCTGTACTGAACTAATTTACATGTTTGACCCACTTCTACAAGCTGATTATTTAGTGGCCAACACACAGCGGGAGAACTGTACAGACGATGAATTAACAATATCTTGTCAGCACTCTCTAACAACACTGTACTAAATCCCTGCCCTAAATTCACAGAGCATGGAGATAAATACCCTTTCTTTGTATTTAATAATTTACCTAATACTATAGGTACAGGCATGTGAATGGGATTTAAATTTCCTTTTTGTATTTTTGTCTTAATTTTTTTTTTTTTTTAAATTAAAAAAGAAATGTTACTCAGAGGAAGATATTTTCATTCAAGTTCCATTGCTGAAAAACTTAAATGTGGTAGAATCATAGAATTATAGAATTATTTGAGTTGGAATGGACCCTTAAAAGACCATCTAGTCCAGCTCACCTGCAATGGTCAGGAACACCTACAGCTCAATCAGGGTGCTCACAACCCCATCCAGCCTGACCTTGAGTGTCTCCAGAGGTGGGACATCTACCACCTCTCTGGGAACTTATTCCAGTACCTCACAATCCTTATCATAATGAACTTCTTCCTTATATCCAATCTAAATCTGCTCTCTTTTAATATGAAACCATTTGCCCTTATCTAATCTCCACAGACCCTGCTAAAGAGTCTGTCTTCTTCCTTCTTGTAACTCACCTTTAGATACTGAAAGGCCACTCTCAGGTCTCCCAGAGCCTTTTCTTCTCCAAGCTGAACAGTCCCAGCTCTCTCAGCCTGTCCTTGTAGAGGAGGTCATAAAGAAATGTATATGTTTGCCAGTTCAATGTTGGTTTTTGTTGTTGTCGTACAGTAAATTACACTGAAAAGGAATGAGTGCAAAATGTTAAAGCTGATCTGCTTGTCCCAGTCTGTGGGTGTGTGTGTGTGTTTCCTTGTGTGCATACATGCTCTTTGGCAAAACAAGTGTCAGTTAACTGAAGGGAGTATTTAGCTCATCTTAGCTTTAAGTTCAATGTTTTAAAAACACGTCTGTTGCCCTACTTAACAGATAAAAAATTGCCTGAAATTGTTTTAAATCTGAACCAAGGCTGAAAGCTAAGCTATACAGATGTCCATTAGCATTGATCTGCTTTCACTGATGTTTCACTGATGTGCAGAAAAGCTGGTGTACTTTCAGTTTACTGGTTTTGGAACTTACAAATAATTATGTATAAAACTGAGACAAGTTAAGCCTGAAAAATTGCAGTGGAAAGTCTCCAACTTCCAATACAATTTCTACTTATTTTCTGTAAGTCATATTAGTTTGCATATGGACAAAATTTCATAATGACCTGGCGTAGATGTAAGTGTATATATGTACAAATATTTACGCCTAGTTTTTGAAACAATTCTGCTTGGGGTTTTTGTTGTTTTTATTGCTGTTTTTCCTTTTTAAAGTCTCAATTTGTGTGTCTTTCCTGACAGGTAACTTTTTGTTTCAAGTCAGACATCTCCTCACATCTTAATATGTATGAAAATTAATTAGATGTATGCTGCAACTATCACTTTAACAGTTCTATTTGGCCTTAAAATCTTGTGACTGTCCCCAAAAGAAAAACTTACAATACTAACTATGTGTCAGATTAAAAAGGACAAACCTCCAACCTTCTGGATGGTTTTTTATCTTTTATCATCCATCTGCAAGTTGGCCATCTGAGAGGCTTAGCACGTTTTAAACAGTGCTTGTTCAATTAGTAGATAAAGTCAGTGAAACACACTTGAATAAGGACTAAATCTACTCAGAAAAAGAAAGCTGATCCAGCCAGTGAGATGTAAAGTCCCCTAAAATCAAAATAGAATAGAATAGATTTCTGAAGTAAAATCTTGCATCTGATCCAAGTTCTCATTGGAAAAAAAAAAAAAAAAAAAAAAAGAGAGAGATTTTCAGTGGAACTCCAAAACTAATGTTAAAAAACTGTGTCTAATTTCAGTCTCATACACTTACAAAGAATGATCCAGCTTCCAAATTCAGGATA
Organism: Bambusicola thoracicus; assembly: GCA_002909625.1. NCBI lineage: Eukaryota > Metazoa > Chordata > Aves > Galliformes > Phasianidae > Bambusicola > Bambusicola thoracicus. The sequence continues at coordinate 9,529 of PPHD01018293.1, forward strand.
AGGGTGGAGGAAATGGGTGCAACAATAAAAATGGAAGTGGACATATAAAGACTTGGAAAAGCATGGTGATGTTCTGTTAATATTATGCCCAGTATTTGGGGGCAAATTAGGGTCTTTTGATTTTGACATAACTTTGAAAATGTATGAAATACTTGAATACATGACAGAGACAACCTGATACCTACTGATAACATAAAATTTGCCCTAGCCCAGGAGATTGATATCCTTCCACATGGAGTACCAAAGAAAGGAAGATCAGCGATAACACAAGGGATGTCAGTTGAACACTAGGTGCAGTTTAGGATAAGGCTGTTTTGAGGTGAATGCCAAAATAAGCAGGAAGCCAGTCAAACTTATTAGCTAGGATAGGATGATGACATTATTTATTTTAGCACGCATACAAAAGAGCAGAGGGCAACTGTCTCTGCATGAATTAAGGAACCTGAACTTTGGGAGACACAGAATAGAATTTTTAAAAAATCAAGATAAGAAAAGGTGGGTGCATGTAGGAGTGTATTAGCAAGATGAAGAAAGAGCCACTGCTGCACAGTGGATGCTGAGACAAGTGCACAAAGTTTTGCCAACAGGGTCCATAGCTGATGTCTTATAGCAGAACAAACTGAAAGTTGCTTTGTGGGATAAAAATGGAGAGAAAGGGAGAGACAGAGAGAAAAGGAAAGGGTCCTCTTGTAACTGTCTCCTGCAGAAATGACACAGGTTTCTTCGGCTACATAGTCTAGTTGGTAGTGCTGTTATCACTGACTTGGCAAGAAGATGAGGCCAAGGAGGGGGACATCCTGCCCTGGGAGACCCTGTCTATGTGGCTGGGGTGCCAGCAAGCAGCTTGCCAGGGGAAAGAAGTTGCTCACCTGCACACAGAAAGCAGGAAGCAGTCAGCAACACAACATCTAAGACACTGCAACGACATGCACACAGCAAGTTAGTGCCCAACATCACCATTGTCTGATGAAGATGTACAGAAAAGTCATTTTCTGAGTTGTCAGACATAAACCAATTTTGTTTGTGTCATTTATCAGTCTCAGGTTTCTAAAATTATATACTCAGGATCTTCTGCATGTGCATGCAAGTCAGTCAAAGCAATTCATGCAAATAATTCATTTTTTTCATTCTCTTTAGAATCGTCATAATTCAGTAGCTATATAAATGCCTTAGAACATTGTGGAAGATGATATAAAAATTCAGAGCAAGTTTCATTTGTCTGAGAGCATATGGTATCCAGACACTTTTGAACTTCTTTTAACAAAGAGCATTCACAGTTCAGTGTTACCTTACTTTAAACTTTTCAGAGTTTTAGTATCCCATATCGTCATTAATATCCTCATTCATAGAATGGCACATTTTAATTTATGTGATCTTCCACTATCTTGATGCAATTAAAGAGAAATGCAATACTTACTTTGAGAAAGCTTCATTTTATGGTATAAAAAGGTGGCCAGGTTTACTGTTTATCTAGCTCCAGATAAACCTTCAGTAACAGGGAAAAAAAAAACAAAAACAAAAACAAACCAAAACAAACAAAAACAAACCCCATTAGCTGTTCTATTCTCTCATTTTTATTTGTTTGCAATTCATGCACATAAATGCTTCATTCTAAGCCACTAGCACATCCACTGGAAATACAGCTTCCTTGCTTTCTATTCATCTAGATTAACAATTTATGTGCTAGTTGTTTAGAATGTTTAAAGATCCTAGGTTTTGGCAAGCTTAGTCCAAAAACCAAATTAGGAACATATAAGCAAGATAGATGTATATGCCATGATATTATGATTAAAATGTGACAATTCCATTTACACCGGTGTATAGGAATATTTCAGATTGTCATATTTGTTGATACTTACATCCATTATTATCTCTGCACATGACACTATCTCTTGACGCTGACTATCTTTTCATGCAGGTTTGAAGGTGACATTTTAGTCTTCCCCATGTATACAGCTAACTATAATAATGTCTGTGATTATTTTTTTTTTTACATTTCTGATATATTTGACTGCATATTCATAAAAGAGAGCTCGTTTTTATTGCTACTGGATGAACAATAATTCTAAATATTTCTTACTGCATTCTAATAAAACTTTATCTTGTGGTCCAACTTTTTTTTCTCAGCTTCTTTTTGGAATTTCAGGCACGAATTGTACAGATTTTAACAGACAAATTTCTTATTTGAAAGAGCATGGGGAAAAAAAGTTGTTTGAAATATGTTGGGTTTATTAATATTATATGTTGATTTTTTTAATATTATTTTAAGTGGATATTTCGTAGAATCATAGAATGGCCTCGGTTGAAAAGGACCGCAATGATCATCTAGCTTCAACCCCCCGGCTATGTGCAGGGTTGCCAGTCACTAGACCAGACTGCCCAGAGCCACATCCAGCCTGGCCTTGAAAGCCTGCAGGGATGGGGCATCCACAACCTCCTTGAGCAACCTGTTCCAGTGCGTCATCATCCTCTGTGTGAAAAAATTCCTACTCATATCCAACCTAAACCACCCCTGTCTCCGTTTAAGATCATTTCCCCTTGTCCTATCGCTATTTGCAACAAAACAAGTAGCCTCAAGCCCAAAGAGAGCTGGACAAGCAGATGCAGCCCAGGATTCCTATGAAGTAAAAAACAATTTATCTTGGTATGCAGGCTATGTTTATATTAACAACTATCCATGCTTTTTTTTTTTTGATCCATATGTAGCAGAAATGCTAAGTCACAGCCTGAGCCAGTGATTGAGCACCTGGTAGGAAGGCAGATGAATGCAGTGCATCTGAGTGATGGAAGGGGTGGAGCCAGGATACACCCCTTTCCAGACCTTATTTAAGGGTTGGCAGTGGAGATAAGCCCATCTTACTGGGGATCCTTGTCTACTGGAGGTTTTCTAAGCGTAAGTGGTTATTCTTCATTTGTTTCTGTGGCTGAGGTATTTGGGCTTGTTCTCATTTGCTGTAGCCTAGGATTGTTTTGCTGTAATTATTGTTGTACTGTCCTTCAAGTTATAGCATTACATCCATATCAGTTTGCATTCTCCTGTATAATGCTGAGTCTCCAAGCATCCTTTCCAGCAGAGTGTGAGACAGATTGTCTCAAATCTGAATTCTAAGATAAAGAACTTGCCATGAAATTAACAAAGAAATTAGTTGCTCTCATTAAGAGTCAACTTTAAATGGCATACAGTACCTGTGCCAGATATGGAGGCACATACTGAAATACAAGAAAATGGTAAAAAGCACAGATATGCTATGCTGGTTCATGTGGAAACAATGTACAAGTATTTCACTAACAAAGTGAAGCATAAACACAAGGGACCGAAGTGTCATAATCTTCAAATTGGCATCCCTTTACAAATTTGCATTTGTCTTTTTATACAGCAAAAAGTATTATTTTCACATTCTAGCCTGGTTTATTTCCACCCACCCCCTCCCCACCTTCCCTGCTGTAGAGTTTTGGGATAAGAGGATATATTGTTCACCAAAATGAAAGCCCTGGGAACCAGGGAATCAGCCTCCAATATATAACTCTCTTCAATATTACTGACCTTTCTTAGAGTCTAAAACAAGTTTGGAATCAGAGCACGCGTTCAAGTTGCAATCTTGCTCAGGACTGAGTTTCATACACTTTTCTGTGTGTATGTCCTGCATGGCATTAACTTCTCTTTCTCATGTATCTGTATGTGAATTAGAGGTGGTTTAGCACTGATAGATAAGCTCCACCATGCTGCTTTCTCTCTCCTTCAAAATGACATGGGGAGGTAATATGATAAAAATAAGCTCATGGGTTGAGATAAGGACCTGTAGATTCCTCATCAATTGCCATCATAGTCAGAAAAGATTTGGCATAGGGAGATCAATGTAATTATTATTGCCTGTTGATAACAGACTATAGCAGTGAGAAACTACAAGCACTTTAAAAACATCTTCCCCCATCCACCCTCTTCTACCTACTCCTCTCAAGTTGTGCAGGGGAGTGGGGGCTGCAGTCAGCCCATAACACTTCATCCCTGCCACTCCTTCACGGTCACTCTCTGCTTCTATTCTAGAATGAGTTTCCTCCAAACTGATTCTGCGTGGGCTTCCTGTAGCTCTTCAAGCACAGCACCAATGTGGCTCCAGCTCTAAACCGTGGGGCCAATCCTTCAGAACTGCACTGTCCTACCATGGGCTGCTCTCTACAGGCTGCTGCTCCATTCTGGAGCTCCTCCTAGAGGGGTACCCATAGGCTATGGTTCATTCAGACCCCATCTTCTGCTGCCCATGGGCTCCTCCATGGCTGCATGTGGAGATTTGCCCCATATGGTGTCTATGGGCTGCAAGGGGACAGTCTGGACCACCACAGGCCTCTCCAGGGAGATTCTGCTCTGAACCTGGAGCACAGCCTGCCCTCCTTCTGTGTTGACCTTGGTGGATCCAGGGCTCCTTCTCTCCCATTTCTCACTCCTCTCTCCCAAGTGCTGTACTGCAGCAGTTTTTCCCTTTCTTAAATCTGCCCTCCCTGAGTAGACCCAGCATCGCTCATGGCAGCTCTGGCAGTGGCAGGTACCTGCTGGAGCAGTTGCTCTGCTCTGACATGGGGAAGAACTGGGTTCTGCTCACAGAAGCCACTCCTGCAGTCCCCTGCTAGCAAAACCTCGCCACAAACTTAATAAGGTGATGTACGTTGTTAATGCTGAAATCCATCTAAACTTGGCAACTACACTCAGTCCTCATCTCCCTTCCAGCCTATCTTTGGCATGGTCAACATAGCAGTGTGTAGATCCTTGGGAAATTGAAAAGCAAAAGTGTAAATCTAATATTTAAAAAAAAACTTTGCAGTCACAAGAAATTCTGCTCTTGGTCTCAGTGAGACTAAAATGTCATTCTGAATAACTGAGACAGGCTGCCCTGTGGACTCTAATAATCTTTTCCATGAATAATCTATTATATTTTTCTAAAGAATTTCCAGCTTGCTTCACCATATGAGCACTACAAACAAAAAGCCATTCACTGACTGTGTAAAGATATTTTTAATACTTGTTTATTAAGCCAACATGATTTACTATTCATATCTAGAATATATTTTCTTTGTAGAAGTTCTATCTAGATCATGTC
>PPHD01018294.1:0-14619 GCA_002909625.1 Bambusicola thoracicus
AGTGCTCAGTAAACAAGACAGAAGTGATAACTTGTCCATCAAAGCATACAAGTGATTGGTTACAAACTCCAAACAAGCAGTTTCTCACAGGCCTAAGCATTGTTACACAAACACTACCAATCTCACATCCTGTTGTTTCTGTTCTTTCCCAATTCTTATCAATACACGGCTCCTTGCTGTCCAAGGGCACCCGGCATATTTACACACTCATCCTTCTCTTTCCCATGGGACAGTTTCTTACCAAGGCTAGGCCTCAGACCTGACACGACCATGGCTTAATGGCAGTCAGGCTAAGTGTCGAGCCCCTGGAAGATAGACCCCGTGCTACTGTAACATATTCTCCCTCAACAGATAAGAAAGGAAAGGTCTTCACATGTATTTATCTATATTAATTTTTCAGGTGCAAAAAAATGCATACATCACATTTATGTGGAAACTTTGCTAAACATATCACACCATACTAAGCAGCCATAAGGAAATGATAAGCACAATTAGAGGAATTAGCTGCAAACTGACTCTGAAAGAAAACTCCATTTTTTTTTTTTTCTGGAGAACACAGCCAGAATGATGGCAGAGAAGAACGTGAAAGACTTGAAAAGATTTAAATGTATTTGAATATTTTTTCAACTTTTTTCCTCTAGAAAAGAATGATATTCTTTTAAAATGTATCTACATTTAACAACACAATATAAAAGAGAAGATTAAAGAATTGCATGAAATTAAGTGTTTTGATGCATAAAATGCCTAAGAAATAATACTTTATTTCCATTACACTTGCTTTTTCATTACAGTAAGATAAACCACTTTGATTTAACTTGAAACATAGTTTTAAATTGTTAGTCCAGCAATTAAAATGAAAAGTTATTTATTTGGGTCTAATAGCAAATTTTTAACTGGAAAAAAGAAATCCTGGAACTTTCTACAAAGTACAAATTAAGTATTATTTGTTCATTTAAATTCACACTAAAATTCCATACATTAACAAGAAAAGAACTGACACTGCATTCTGACCTTCTCCTTACCGATCTCCGTATTTTCTTCCTTAGAGGATATACTGGGATATATCACATATGTATGTAATCACATGACCTCACATGTCACATATCATGGCACAAGTGATTATCAGGATGCCTAAAAATCCTACAGACCTATGCATCACCTTAGAATCTTACCTGAAACCTATCTGATCCTACCAGGATCACATCACACAGGAATGAAACTTTTAATCAAGCAATTAATTTGATGTTGTTTTGTTACTGAAAAATGCAACAAACTATGCTGTGCATTCTACCACCTGTAAATGCATCAAAAAAGCTAGAAGTAGCCACCAGAACAGACACCGCCATACATTAAATTTTGTCTTCAAGCACACCAGGCATCCTGAATTAGCGCTAAATGCTTATCAACTATGTAATGAGGCTTAAATATTAAAGCTGTAGATCACAGTAAGACGACTTATGCTTTTTCCTTCAAAATATTCAACAGCTGCGTTTACTCGGGGCTTTTTTTAACACACAGAAATAAGGCATACTGATTTCATATAACAGAAGGAGTAAGAAAACTTATATTCTTCTGAAGCCATTAGTTTTCTGGTTTTTGTTTGTTTGTTTGTTTTTTTTTCTTAGCTGCTGTCAAGAAAATGCTTAGAACAACTGCTGGAAGACCTTATTTGTTACAGTAACTGGCAAACCCAGGTTTCCAGGTAAAACCTATAAAAACATATCTAAGCACAATGGCACCCAAGTATCACAACATCTGACATTCCTCTTGCAGCACAGGAATCCATCATTTTTCACAGGCCAGTTAGCTTACTGCATATGAAGAGCTGCCCTTTCAAGGTACTCTGGCAGATCCAGGCATCCAGGGTCTTGATGTAAGAAGTCCTCTGAAAAATTCCCCAGTGCAGGGAAATACTGGGAAATTACAGAGCTCCTTTTGTGACTGATGATCCATCTGACTTGATGGCTAAGGGATGGCATACCTCATGTGCTGCAAGAATCTACTGGTGCTCAGCCAAGTAGAACTTAAACATTTTTCATCTTACTTTATATTACACTGACACTCATCAATACCAATTTTCATCCTCTCCTTAGTTTTGGGTTGCGCCTTTTTCTTTTTATTTGTTCACTGTAGACCTATAGCAGGCAGAATTTATTAAAACATAATAATCTCTTCACTGTCGAATGACTGGCACTACAGGGAACCTTAAAGTTCTGGAAACTTTTAAGGTCTTCTTCATAAAGCAGATGAGCTTCTCAACATTCTACTGGCATTTTTGTAAAATTACCTAGACAAGAGTAGTGCTAGCCAAAACCAAGATTTATTAAAAACAGAGAAAACAGAATCCACAGAAACTATTTCCTGAATAGCACTGTGCTTAACACTTCAGTAAAACAGGCTTTCTGTGATAGAACATGGCAGTGGGAGGTTCAGGCACATGATTTCTGATAGTTTCCAAAACAACAACATCTAAAACATATCACACCTTTCACATGTTTCATTCCTACCAGCATGCACATGTAGTTATATATATATAGCTAGTAAATACTACAATACCAAAATTCTTGCTGTTTATTTCAAGGACTTTTTATGTTAGATACATAAAGGGAAACAATATCAGATTTCAGAACAGCCTGTCCCTCAGGATAGCCTCATATGGCAACTTCCATTCGATAGTCAGATTATGTTATGATCTGTCTCGAATGAACATACTTTTTAAACTTAAGAAGCCATTAATATTTTTAAAAAAATTTACTTTGTCACAGAAACCAGAGCAACTGACATAAAATTTGGAAAAATATTACAAGCTTTCATCAGCATGAGAGCTCCTGTTTCTTTCCAGTTCTATCATCTGTTCAAGTAAAAAGGCATAAACTTCACTACACATACTTTTTCCCTACGTTTGTTCAGAGAAATTCATTAACTTAAATACCTCCGAAACTTCAGAAGCCCCAAATTACCTTCCCTCTATATATACACGCTCATAAGCCTTTCCCACTGCTGGAAAAGGGAAGTGCAAAGATTAAGTAGTTAATAATATTTCTAACCAAGCCAAAGTCTCTGCAAAGGAAATGTTCATATAAAGACCCTGACATGAGTACAGCACAGCAAGATCTTCAAGACTAAGTTTTGTAGGATCACTGTCACTGAGATAAGCCAGTTCTGTGCCATCTCTCTGTTTTTTCCTTAACTGGTTGATGTCTGCCCTCAGAAGGTAAGAGGCCAATATCTCTTACTGGCAGACGCACTGGAGAATGGATGGATTTTGAAGACAGACATGGCATGATCAGTCTCTAATGGGAAGTTAGAGAATAAGCTGCTTCTGGCTCCAACATTTCTCAGACTATGAGAAAGGGGAAGAAATTATACAGTAGTATATCTTTTCACAGTAAACGTCAAAAATAGTCACACAGCTTAAAATACTATTCTCAAGGATTCCTCAGGTAATCATTGCCTCCATATGTTTAAATATGTTTACTTATTGAATTCTAGATCTCTTGCTGTACACGCTTTCATCAAAATGAGTCAACCATAAATATTTTCACTGAAGTTAGGAACATGCTGCAGAGTTTCTAGTTCAGTCTTTTTCTTTGTCATCTCTCTTATTCTTAGCTCTGAAATTAGGGCCTTATATTTTAATAAATGAAGAAAGCACGAGATACACCAGTTCCACAATCCAATAATTTTTATTTTTTTTTTAAGTATAGTCACACTAGGCTTAGTCTCTGTTTACAGAACAGTTAAGATTACTACTTATCAAAAGAGATGAAAAATATACTGAACTCCTCTTTATCCATTGCAGAATTCAGCTTCAGAATTTTATTATGAAGCTGTAAAACAGCACCAAGTGGAACCAGAGACTCCAAAACTCTGTCAGAGAATCCCTTGGGCACTTCAGGAGAGATTAAATCTACAGATTATTCAGGACAAAATAACTTGGCTTGCTTTTTGGCATCAGAAAAGAAAATACCACCACTTCTAAGCCCTCAGTTTCAGTTTGCTCCTGATTTCTGAAACATCTCAAATTCTCACTGCTGGAATTCCTCACTGTATAATTCCTTCCAGTTTTTGTTGAAGAGTCTTCTTTACAGAAATATCACAAAATTATCTGATGGCAAAAATGGATATTTTCTAAACCCACAGCTTAACTATCTAATCCCTACATTTAAGCCTTGATCTTCATTTCAATCACAGATGAAGGCTCCAAAACTGATTTAGCGAAATTAGGGAATTCAGATCCTCCTTTCCTTAAAATAAGGAGTAGGAAGAATAGCAGCAACACTGTACTCCAAGCTTCTGAAAATCAGTCTCAGGCTCTGTACAAGTATCCCACAACGTACTTAGACAAGAACAGAGGGGGGACAAAAGAAACTGAGCAGGAGCACTGCCTTTTCCAGGAAGCGTGATGCAGACTAGCAAAAATAAGCCCAGGCAGCTTGAGGACATTAGAAGGCAGTAATTTGCACATCCATACCCTCAACTTCACAGCCTCTTTCATTCACCCAAAAGATTCAGGATCAAAGGCGTCATTTAAGGTAACCATCTAAAACACACCAAGAAAGTTGACTATCCAGTAGTGCTAGTTCAAATCATGTTTTCAAGCAGAACTGTCCCAGAAAACAAAACATCTGTTATTCACTTTGGAAGAAAGATGAATAATTTGATGTATGTAACACCATTGCACTGCAATTTTAAAATAATACAAATCCATATTTCAAACAAGTCAGGTAGTCTTTGTTGCCTGTTCTTGCCATACTCTCATGTCTTCAATAGCATTCCTTTTTTTTCTACTAAAGCCATCAAATTTTCAACATCTAGTACATTTCAGACACACATGAACTCTCAAGGAATCAAAAGTGACCATAGAAACAGGCAATCACAAGAATTATAGATTTAGAGTGGAAAAGATCCTTAAGATCATGAAGTCCAACCATCGCCTAGCACTTCCAAGTCCACCTCTAAACCATCTCCCAGAGCACTATATCCACCTCTCTCCTAAATATCCCCAGGGTTGGCAAATCCTCCACTTCCCTTGACAGCTTGTTCCAATGCCCAACCAGCCTTTCCACAAATAAATTCTTCCTAATATCCAATCTAAACCTCCTCTGGCACAACCTGAGGCTTTCTGAGTGTCCCATCACTTCTCACCTATGGAAAGAGACTGACACTCTCCTCACTACTACCTCCATTCAGATAGCTGAAGAGAGAAATGAGGCCTCTCTTCAGCCTCCTTTTCTCCAGTACTAACCACCCCCCGTTTCCTCACCTGCTCCTCATAAGTCGTGCTTCCTAGTCCCTTCACCAACTTCGTTGTTCTTCAAACACGTGCCAGCAACTCAAAATCTTTCTTGTAGTGAGGGGTCCAAATCTGAACACAGTATTTGAGGCAACTCTTCAGCCACTGTTCCTCAAGCCTATATGGCTGCATGGGTTTTTATGACAGGAGTGTTGTACCTGACAGTTAGCCTTCTTGAATGTCATACAATGGGATGCAACTCATCTGCAAATTTATCAAGGATGAATTCATTCTCCTTATCAAGATCACTGATAAAGCAAAACTGGCTCAGTTACTGTGCCCTGTAGAACACCACTTGTGATTGGCTGCATATTGAATTTAATTTCATCCACAAGCCATTGGACCCAACTATCCAGCCTGTTATTTTATCCAGAAAACAGTGCATCCATCCAAGCAACAAGCATGCAGTTTCCCTATGAGAATGCTGTGGGAAACAGTATCTAAAGCATAGCTGATTCTGTTGGCAACAATTCAGATTATTTTCTGCAGTGGCAGAAGCAGTAATATATAATTGTATTTAAAAGAAAATTTCAGCCTAATATATTGGCTCTGACTGGCCCTGCAGTAGGCAAAATCTTAAAAACTGTAAGTCTTACTTTTACCTTCAAACTTCCTAATACAACAGTTGTAGATCCAGGTTCATTTTAATTTTTGTTTGCCAGAAATGTGAAAACAAGAAAATGAGGATTTTTCTTTATGGAAAGTATCACCTTTCCTTCAAAAAAACCTACTATTAAGCTTTCTGAAATTTGGTAAGAAAAAACCAAATATTTTAGGCCAAAGCCACACAAAAATATTTTGGGGGTTTCCCACAAAAACCCTGTGAGTTTCTAAGAAATGTAGATACTATCTGGAACAAGTACATTCAAAAAAATCTTTTCCCATTCAAACAAAGATTCAAGCTAAAAGGTTATTTTGGGTAACCTCCTCCTACTTATTTCGTCAATTATGCAATTGAATCTAATTTCATAAAAAGGAAGTCTCTCATCAAATACTACACTAAAATAAATAAATAAACTTCCCACAGTTACATAGGAAAAAAATGTCATTTTGATTAGTATCTGTTGTAGTGAGAATCTTTGGAGAAAAAATTAACACAGCACCACTCGTAAGTGGCATTGCAAACACAACAAACTGCTGATTACAGGTTCAAACAATGCTTAAATGTTCAGCACAGATGAAGCTAAAACCAGGTAGAGATGTGAAGGGAAGACAGCAACAATATTTCAACTAACTATCGAAACATCTTACACTGATCAAAGGAATCTATTAACCTGAAAGCATTTGGCCTCAATTCAAAGAACTTTATAAAGATTTTATGTTGATCTGCTCAGTAGTATTTAAAGAAATCAGAATGTACATGAAGTACATTTGATGAAAAAAAAACAGAGAGAAAAAAAGAATATTTTCTACTTAATTGTTCTACCATAGTGCTGATAGGTTTTACATTCACGTGGAGCTATAAGATTCATATTCAGAGAAATGTGAATAAGAAAAAGGAGACAGATGGAGAAAAAAACAGAGGAAAAAAACAGACATTACATACCCCTTTAAATAAAAGTACACAAAGACAATTGTAAATGAACTCAAATTTCAGGAACAGACCTGTTAGAACCTATTTTTTCACTTCCCAAGACCATAGGTATAGGCAAAACCAGAACATGTGAATCAGCTCGCTTAAGTCGAAGATCCCTGGTATTTTTCCAGTGAATATTTCAGGATCGTTTTGAAAAACAGACTCAAGACAGATTTTCTTCTAGTGTCTGTCTGGTACATTCGCCTCTGCATGAGAATGCTGTACTGTTTTCAGATTAATTCCAATACTTTTCCCAGTGTTTCACTTTGAACTGAAGAAAATGAGAATTCTGAAGGCGCACCCTTTTAAAAAAACTGAGTCATATCAGGTCACAACGATTTGGCTTAGATGGCTACATAAAACAGCGCAGTTGGCATAGATCTATCATAAACAGCTTGGTAGTGATTTTGAATGAAAATGAGTATGCTTGGAAGCCTGCTGAAAGACGAACATGGAGATGTAGATTTTCAGTTCTCCATCCTATTCTTCATGCTGGCAAAGCACCTGCGTGTTGTTACAGGCAAATGCCAAACACTTTGTTTTGAGACAAGAGTTTACTCACTCCCTCATTTATAGGCACTTTCATGCATTCTCATGCAGGCTTTCTTCTCTGTTTATTCTCAGTTCAGTGCTGTGACAGCCTCTGGTATTCCATTGCAACAGTAAATTCTATTTTTCAAGTGCCTTGTTTCCCAAGAACCACACTGTCAGATCCACATAACTTCTCCAGAAATTATTTTTAAGGATGAGCTGGCAAACCTGACGTTCAGAAGCTTCTATTAGTACCCAGATTATACCCCATTCTCTACAAGCAACCCTAGGAGGCTTCCAACTCTCTCGTCACAGCAGGCTTCTGAAGAAGACAGAAATGAAATCATCAATGTGGCTCTCTGGAAGCAATACATGCAGAAAGCAAGAGGGATGAGGCGCTGTTTTTCTCCAGTTTTACCTTAGGACAAATGCACTAACTTGAATGGAGTAGAATTAATATAACGTAGTGATAAATCAGATCTATTGATTCACTGACAGTGCCCCGGTAGGACCTTCTTGAGCACCAGCCTACTGAACATTGCTTACAGCAATGTCTTCCCTAATACTGTGCCATACCATTTCCACAGACAAATTGTTTCCTGACACAGCATAGACTGATCTACATGTTTCCTTCTTAGTTAATGCATTATAACCACATTGTTATGCACTGGTTGGCTTCTAATTTGTGTGCAAAGGTTTTCTGAGTCACACAGCCTTCAGCTGTGGCAAATCCATGTGGAGTTTTGACTCCTGAAGCACACAAAGATCACAGGAGTTACAGATGCAAAACATATTTTCCATATTTACCAAACTACTTTTATGATTTGATTATTTGAAAAACAAGGGGAGAAAAGACATGTCAGACCATTGGAGCCAAGAGTACCTTTTAAGGAAGCAGGGAAAGTCTTTTGGCCATGAAGTCCAAGGCAGAAAAGGATGCCCTTGAAGAACTATTTACATATCTCTTGGCCTTTTTTGAACTCAAAATTTTTCCACCTTTTGTTTTCAGTCAGACTTTAATCTCTAGAGGCAGCCTCAGACAGTGAAAATTTAAATCTGGTCATAATTGCATGATAATTAGCAGCTCTCAGTAGCAACAAGCCAAATAATAAGCATTTCATCCAAGTATATCTAGTCATTGTTTCAATGACACCTTTCCAACTCGAGCTTTCTTATTTCCAACCAATGTCAAAAATACCATAGCAGCAGGACAATATGAAAGCCAACCCATTTTTGGAAATCAAATAGGAGAAAAAGTGCCTTAAGAAATTGCAAGAAGCACCACTGTTCCAGTCTTCTTTCAACAATTCCAGGAGATCTTTGCTGTTGGAAACACTCTGATATATTGCTGGAGTCACAAAATGTTCATCGATTACCATAGAATCCTAAAATCATAGAATCCTTAGAGTTGGAAGGGACCTTCAAAGGTCATCTAGTGGAGACTCCCTGCAATGAACCCAGACACCCACCTCAATCAGGTTGCTCAGAGCCTGGTCCAGCCTGAGCTGAGTGTCTCCAGGGACAAGGCCTCTACATCTCTGGGCAAATCATTCCAGTGCCTCATCACTCACTCTGTAAAAGACTTTTTCTTTATATTCAGCCTAAATCTACCCTCTTGAAGCCATTACTCCTTGTTCTGTCACCACAGACCCTACTAAAGACTCTGTCCTACTAAAGATGTCTTCTTTCTTGTAGCACTCTTTTAGATACCAAAAGGCCACTATCTCATCACCTTGAAGCTTTCTCTTCTCCAGGCTGAACAACCCCAGATCTCTCAGCCTTTCAACCAGTGTTTTCCCAGGCAAAGCAACAATGAATAACAAAAATTTGCAATAAACAGATATAATTAAAGTTGGTCCTGAAAAGCCCTGTCAGCATCTAGTTGGGAGAAGAAAGGTAACCTGAGGTGGACAATGAAATGTAAATAAATAAAACTGAACGGCACTGCTGTAAGCCTACCCATCACCGTGAGAAAGAACAAGACCTGGGGCTACCATTTCACCTCAGTCTCCTATCCAGTCAATGAAGAGATATGGGCACTGTTTAAGGACAGAGCCCATCTGACATTTTGGTCATCTGCTTCAGGAGAAGTAGAGGTGGTACCTTTAGTCCACTGACTACATTGATTGCGGTATCCACAGATCACAGAAGGATGCTCAGTGACTACCTAACTACAGACTTTTACATTTCACGTGCATTTACATATAGTTAGAAAATTTCACCCTTTGACTCTAATCACATAGTACTACTACTCTTGTAGGCTCCAATAGTGAAAACTCCTTCAGAAGACAGCAATATTCAATATGAGAAAACTAGACGGCTGGTTGTCAGCAATCTTCAGGAAACAGTCAGGGATGTCAGAGATAAAGAATCATTGGTCAAAACCCTGTAAGATTCTCTGTTCCAGGAGGCAGGAAAATACAGACAGCTCTACTACAAAAGGAGCAGTTCCAACACATTTACAACTGTTATCATCCAGACATTTGTCCGACCTTTTTTAACAGGAGTATATCTCCCTTTCCACTCTCTTGCTGAGGAAAAGATATTTGATCCAACTGTGAACTGGATCCTAAAATATCTGGGCTTAGTCCAGATATCCCTCCTCAGGATTAGCAAACTCCATCAAGAAGATGAGGAATACAATTAAGGAATGGAGGGAGATACCTATACTTCAAGCTTTTCCAGACTCCATGGAGCCACTCTCCCAGAGCCCTCTACAAAGCTGAACAGGGTGTTTTGAAGGTTCCTTTCATCTTCTGGTATACACTTCCATTCATTTCAAAAACAAAAACTCTACAAAGCAAGAAAGACAGAAAGCTTGGGGAGAAAGAAAGCACAAATTAACTAGAGATCCCATGTGTTCACTTTAGACTTCAGTGTAGTCATGGTCCCTATGTGAATAAAGCAAACAAACACAATGACGAATTAACCAAGCTTGAAAGGATAACAAGAATTGAAATTATTGTAATTATACAGTGTTCACAGAAATGCCAAACTGAAGTACTCTGAATTGTAAATGAGACCGGAGGGTCAAATTCTGTCCCAGGGAACACACCAAAAACCTCACCCAAGTGAAGTAGCAGCAACCAGTAATCCAGAGCAGGACTCTGTGCGTACTGTCCCTTCCCCAGGGAATTCCTCTCCCTTTGGATTCAGATTCTCTGACTTCAGGATTATAATCACTGTCTTGTATACTCAGTCAGTTAACGTTCTTGCTCCTCTACTATAGTGCTTTCTGGAAGGAAAAACTGAACTTCAGCCATGAGAACACAGCATCCTGGACTTCCTGATCTGCACTTGTTGAACACCTTGGCTCTTTTACACAAATACAGGTGCCTACAATACCAAGGGATCCTCTGCTTTTAATAACCACAGTCTTTCTGAAATAACTCAAAACGAATGTACCACACATTTCAGTTACAGTTTAGGCTCACAGTTTAAGCTCTGTTCTGTTCTAACAGCAGATACATTAAGGAGGATAAAAAAGCAAATAGAGTATCCTAAATCTAAGTAACACTATATTTATTCAACCTAAAGGCACAACACACCACTTTAGACATAATTCCCTTTAGTTTTCATCATTTACAATACCTTAGGGAAATTCTGAATGCCGCCTATTTCAGGAGAGTGCTTCACGTATTCTCCTGTTTGCCCCTAGCCTGCTGCTACACTTGGCCCACTGGGCCCTTCTGACCTTAACCATCTTCATAAGCACAATGGATAGAATTTGTTCCAGCTACCTACCTCTTCCATCTGATGTAAACCTGGTACAAATTACAAATACTCATCACAAGCTGTATGTTGGTAGAGAATTTAGCTGATGATCTTCTCCAGCACAGGTTCTGTGTAACACATTAGGTGATAAATTCTTTGTTTAATATCTTTCATGTAACTTACCTTACTGATTAAATCAATGCTGATGATATCCCACAGATTTGCAGAGGGACTTCACCTACTTACACACAACCCTGGAAGCCTTTTAAATGGGATTTCATGGAGTATACTTTGGCACGCCACTGAAAACAAGTTTATTTTACTTGCAAGTTCACATACTCAGCTCAGTAGTGCTGAAATGTGGCAATGAATTCCTCTCATCGCATAGAGATGATGATCAGCAATACTACCAATAGATAGGAAAAACTAACCAAGTTGCCCTAGTCAGTGGATCTTACTTGCATTTAAAACTGACACATACATAGCAATTTGCCTGTGTTCTGCAGCAGCTGCAAACTATTAACTATGACAATGAAGTTGATTTTTAAACCAACAAATATGATGGCTATTATGAAAGTTCTACCACTGTCACATGGTGTGCAGCCTTTAAATCCATCCCTTGCTGTGTGGCTGAACTTTTATTGAATTTTTTTTAAATTAAAAGAAGGTCATGTGAGGACAGAAAACCTCTTTGTCAATCAGACTGTGTAGCGCACAAAATTCTTTCAGAACTCTCATGAAAGCCAAGACCAGCATACTGTACTTAATGCACAATGTTGCAGAGATACTACAGCTGTGTTTGAGAGATGAAAAGATAATCCCTCTCACTCCCTCTTGCTTCCTTTCACCTCCAAAATGCCATCATCTATGTTGGGTTCCCAGAAAATCTAGCACCAAAGGATCCAACTGAGGGAGTTTTCAATATAAGAAGCCTCCAAAATAATAGCCTTAGCCCAAAACATGTCTGTAATTCACTGACAAAAACAAAACACAGGAAAGGCAGCTGCCAATCCATGAGATACATTCAGAAGGAAAAGAAGGATTTTAGCTTCTTCTGAGGGCTGGTGATGTATTTGAGAAATTCTTATAGTAGGATATTAATATAAAATGCCTCTTATTAGGCAGAATTAAATCCTGGGAAACTATTCTGTAAAAATCAAAATCTAGCTTTTAAATAATATGCATTTTTCCTCTATGGTCCCAATTACATACCATAAAATATATTTGAATGCTAGAAGCCCTTATAACTACTCAGCTGAAGATCTGATTCCTCCTAGTTTCTATTTACATTCATCTTCTTTCTCACCTCATCATATGAGCTACCCTTCTCCTTCAAAAGAAAGGCACAGAAACCCACAAGAGGGCACGATCAGGCGGAGAAGGGGGGTGAGCCTCAATGTTTTACATAACAAAATCATATGCATCAAAACACACACACACACACAGACACACACACAACTTCCCAAATGTCTGAGGTTAGTTACCCTTCAAGTCCTGACAAGTTACACCCACCTTTCCCAGAGGAACAAACTCACTCAATAACAAGTACCAGACTTCTGTTAGAACAGCAAATAAAGTAGGACCACCTACTGCCCAATTCTGCAAACATTTACTGGTAGACAATCCTGCATGCCTACCGCCAAGAACAACCTCTGAATTTCAGCTGGTCTGACCATGTTACAAAGTGCCATATCTTCAGCAAATGTTCACAGAGTTATGCTCTATTGCTAGGTCAAAATCAGGCCAATTCTGCAACCCCTGTTTACAGTAGGCCTCAGGCACTAACTGATGATGGAATAACTCAAAAGAATGAAAAGCTCTTTTGGATTTCAGGATAAGGCCCCCCAGTCAACATGTGGGAGCATTTATGGCTCTGTGAGACCTACGTTAAAAAATAACTTAAAACCAGACAGTGTTTCCCTATGAGTGGCCAGTTTTCCCATGTTCCAGTTTGCTCTTTCAAATAGGCTGGTAGGCTGAGATATCAGTCATTATGTGAAAATGACAACATTCAATTAAAACAATAGCAATTTTCAAGCTATGTTTTTTTTTCAGTAGATGTATGACATTCCTAGACATTCTATTAGTTAGCAGGCCTTAGGCAACACATTTGGTAAAACAGAACAATCTGGCCTTTGATTTTTATCCAGGCCTTACCCAAGATCACACAGAGGTAGCCAGGCTGCTGATAGATCCCCCACACAGAGCACACACCCCCAGCAAGCAGCTGTGTTAAGAACTACATGCACCCCACTTTCAAGAATTTTCAGTCTGAAGGGAAAGAGAAAATGATTGTGCTGGACTAGGCAAAGCAGAATCTGTTCAGCAGACTTTACTAATCTGCCCCAGATCTGTTTTGGTGTCCTTTTTCCAGTTACCTGTCTCAGCTCCACTATAAAAAAACATCCTGGCTAAAGAAAACATGTCCTGAATGTTTCCTGTATTTCAGGAATTCAAACAAGCCCATTACTTTCAAAGTAAGGAGGCTATTAATATCCCAATGAGCATCTGAAATTAACAGCATCACAGGTTCTACACCTACGTGATGGTTATCTAGGAAACTGGCATCCTTGTTACATCTTTTCTGGGCAGCTACAGTTACAATCCATCAGAACATAGGATGAAAAACATCATCTCAGAAGATGTTGTAAGGTTCCAGCTGAAACACTCAAGCTTTTGATACTCCCACCTGCATTAATAATTTCTGGTTGCATTGGATAAAGATCTATGAGTTCCTTCATGTTTAGGAATTTATTAAGGTAACCAAAACTTTGGAATCTTTCTTACTTGTTGTATTATTCATTTCATCTGTTCACGATAATGATTCTGTTACATTAAGGATAATTAGGGCTTTCAAAGACATTTCCACATTTTTCAGTGACGTAGCTGTAACTAAAACAATATCCAAAGGAGAAAGAGAAGGAATATTCGATCTTGAAAGCAGTCAGACTGTCTGGAGAAGATATATTTTGAAGGTTTTATTGGTGGCCTTCTGAGAAAGGCAGCTATGACCTAAGCTTGAAGACTAGTAAGAACGATGTGGGTTTGTGTGGGAGGGGGTTAAATCTAATTTGTAAATGGTGAGTTATTAGCCCTGACATTTGAGAATAGACACTGCATTGTGTTGATGATGAGAGCAATACTAGTTTTCTTGTTAATGGCAGTGATTCATTCTTTCCCACTCCACTATTGTTCCCATTTACCTGGCAAAGAGAATTACTTCATATGTGTTTCCAATTGCCGATTTCTAGAGAAACAGTTCAAATGAGAACAGGAGAAGAAATGCACCAGACAGGCAGAGTTCTGAGAACAGCTCTAGTGGATCTCAGAATGGGCGTGTTATTATTTCCAAGTGGCTTTTTCTCCCTCCTCTACTTGCCTTTGCATACAAGAAAGACATGGCTCTCCTCTCTCCTTACTCAAAGCTTTCAATTGCTTTTTTTTTTTTTCAAGTCAGTTTTAAACTCAAACTTCCCACATTTTTTTAAAATATCTTAAGGTG
>PPHD01018295.1:0-14618 GCA_002909625.1 Bambusicola thoracicus
TGCTATTTATGTCTAACAAGGAATTTCATTCATGCAAATCAGACCAGTAGCAGTGATTGGACAGAAAACCAATAGCGGGAAAAGAGCAGTAATTTGATGAAGGGAAGAGATTGCAAAATATTTTTTTGCTGTTGCTTGCCTTGCTTGTCATCTTCCTACACCCCAGATAAAACCTGCAAGTGAAATTGTAGGCATCAGCTCCCACCTTCTTTTCTTAAAAATTACTTGACATATTTATCACATAGGAGATAATAGAAATAATAGAAAAATGAAATAATAGAAAATGAAAGTACTACTCTTTTTGAATTTTTGCTCTTTGGAATACAGGAAGAATACTATATAAAATGTTGAACAGCTCTTGTAACTGTACTTCACAGAAATAAAATATGTTCAGAAATAAACTTTGGAAATTTACATTTGGCATAATTTTAAATACAACCCTTAAAATTATCTGCATTTTTTTTCTGTCCCCTTTTCAGAACAATTTAGAGAAAACACACAGCAAATTCCTCACAACTTTTTTGACATATATGTACAACTTCATTGCAGCAGTCTGAATGAATCTATTCCAAAGAAACATTTAATTTTGTCCCAAAAAGATGGCCTGCTCTACACAGACAGGAGGTAGGTGGCTGCCCCTACCAGCAGACTGCCTAGAGAAAGCTTTTCCCTCATGATCTGAGCACCAGCTTTGCTCTGCCTCACCCACTGCCTCCTTCAGGCTTCCCTAACCCATGTCATCAGCACAAAATTAATTTCGCTAAAACTGAAAATGAGGACAGAAAAAAACAAACAAACAAACAAAAACACTTCCTTTATTACCCTTGGGGTGAAAAATACGCAATTTATCTCATAGTTCTGAGAAGCTTTGAATCAGCTCTTACAGTAGGTCTTACCGTAGGACTCAGCAGGTCTTACAGTACCTACTTATCAACTGGAGCAAATAAGATCCCAACGTACATTTACTGTTGCAAATACTCTTTGTAGATTCACTCTGACTCCAATGATTAGATTCGTGTAAAGTCCAATAAATACAGTTTTCAGGAGCTCTTTTACACAGTTATCTCTACAGAGAAAGCAAGATGCTATGCTGAACATTAGTACAGAATGATTATCATCACAACAGAGATAATAACAAAGATTACATCCTACATTTATATGTAAATCATAATTTGAAGAGGAAAATAGTGGCCAATATCCTGAGAGATTCAGATACAGATAAAAATCTCTGATTATTTATAAGCATCGAGTTATTATTTAAGCTTGTATTTTTTACCAGTTGATTGTGATCAAAATTTGCATACAAATATCCTTAATTTCATGTTGAATAGTATTTTTCTTATGTCACATTCAAATTACTACTACTGTATTAATGCTTTTAAATATATTTTATTTTATAACCTCATTATACTTTACTAGATTTGATAATGTTCAGAGTATTCAGAATTAATATAATCATAACACTTTTTAAGATATTTATTACTTGTGATTCTTGAACACCTGACAGTAAATGACTAGAAGCAAACAAGATTTGGTAGTTAGACTCCACAGATACTAGTATTCAAACGGAAGTGGAAATCCAATCAATGAAAATTTAAAGATCACTTTCACTTTGAAATCAAAATGATCTTTTAAAAGCAAAACTATTTTTAGTAGCCCAAACTACCTTTTTTTTTCTCTCTGAACCTTGGGGACAGTTAAAATTCCATCTTCGTTGCAATATGACAAATTTAGAGAAGTAACAAATGAAAGAGACTTCTCTCCATCTAGCAAGGAACCAGAAATAAGGAAGAGAAATAGTTGCAAAAACAGTCATTGTTATCAGTACCAAGTACAACAAGCTATTCTGTTAACTCTTTGTTGGCTGTCACAATGACAAATCCAAGCTTTAAAACTGTTCTACATTTATGGTCAATTCTGAAATGTCAAATTCTGTATTACCTTGGTATTTACACTCAGTGTTGACAAACTACATGTTTCAAACTAACTGGGGATGTGATGTCCATAGTTTGATGCAAAGCAAGCCATTTTCAAGGTTCTCTACCCAAAGATGAAGTCAGATGGATCTAGACTTGCACCAGAAAATTAGCCAATGTGTGGACAATGTAGATGACTGGGAAGCTTGGGTATGAGCTGGAGCTTCCTCTACCACAAACATAAATTCAGTCGCTGAGGTAAGCAGTCACCTAATTATCATGAGTAGTTCACCTGTTACAGAGATCTGTCATGCCATGAACACCATGGCATGCAGCCTGGCTCTCAAGAGACTCCATCTCAGTGCTGAAAATATCTTGCTTTTGCTGTCAGCTATGGTTGATGAGAAGTACTGCTATATTTGCCAGAAGAGAGCCTTTGCTACGAGACTTCTAAGACAACACTGGCTCTGGACAGTGGCATGGGATGGCACTCATCTTCATATAGTTCCCAGAACTAATGGAGAGAACAGTGCACATGCAGGCCCATAAACATCTCCGCAGAGAACAGCTACTGTTCTTCAAGGCTGGCCCTGAGCTAGAGCACCCTACTACACCCAGGTTGCTCTGGGCATGGTTCTGTGGTTCTCTCTGTGCTGCACATCCACCATGCTCCAGCTTCCAGCAAGGTATATTTGCTCAAACACAGGGCCAAGTAGATAGGACAAGGGAGAATGGTTTTAAACTGAGACAGGGGAGGTTTAGGTTAGATATTAGGAGGAAGTTTTTTACTCAAAGGCTGCTGACACACTGGAACAGGTTGCCCAAGGAGGTTGTGGATGCCCCATCCCTGGAGGCATGCAAGGCCAGGCTGGATGTGGCTCTGGGCAGCCTGGTCTGGTGGTTGGCAACCCTGCACACAGCAGGGGTGTTGAAACCAGATGATCATTGTGGTCCTTTCAACCCAGGTCATTCTATGATTCTATGACAGCTTCTTCCAGAAGCACAGTGCTCTGACAACTGAGTGACTTTGGAGAGTATCTTGCAAAACAGCGGAGAAGCACAGCCCATGCGATAGCACTACAGCGCTACCCACTATCTACATCCCATTATGCAGAGAATCCTAGCTCCCACAGAGGTGCAGAGATGATGACCACAGAGGCAACACACGTTTTTAAGTGTGTCATGCTTTATCTACCAAAATTCTGCTTGTTATTTTTACCACAGAACTGTGTAGGCTGGGAAGGACCTCTGGATGGAGATCATCCAGCCCATCTCCCTGCCCAAAGTAGGGTCAAACTAATTCTTGCGCAAGCCGATCTAGTAGGGTCTACTTCCAAGTCACTCAGGGCACTTCCATGTCAATTATCTTCCATTAAATACATAGAAATAGACTGTTTTTCATTTCAGGATTAAACCTCCTTTGCAATTCAAAACCATTACATTCTATATAAGTCTCACATAAACAGAATGTTCTCACCCAGAATTCACTGACTCATATCTGTACTGTCGTTGAGCTCTGCTAGCATTCAGAATGTGAAATTCATTTACAGAGCAATATGCACTCTCTATAAGAAGAAGGCTTCAACTAGTTACAGAGCCACAGTTTGCTGAGGGCACCAAGTGCAGGCAGAAACTGGCTTGCACAGTTTAATGTGCAGTGCTGTACAGTGTTCAACTGGCAGTAATGATGAGACATTAAGAGTATATTTTAGGGGGAAGAAATCTAGTACTGTTTAAACACACCATGTAAAGCAATCAATCTGCACACACACACAAAAAAAAATTGCAGTATAAAACAAAGCATTAATTAAAAACATTAAAAAAAAAAACAATAAAGAGGAATTTAGCATTTGTTTTGTTAAAACTAACATTTCTACCTAGACAAAAAGAGCTAAAGTAAGAGCTTCCAAAATGCATATGTTCCTCTATCTCTGGACAATGTAATCACAAATACAAACAAAATATGTTCTATGAACTCTGTGTACATGAAACAATATTCTTTAAATTACTCATGCTATTCTCCCCCAAAATCATAATGGGTTTTAGAAGATCCATACTAGCCACAAATTAAGGAGGCCAAGCATCCTTTGGGTGAGCTTTAGATGGCTGTGTCATTCCATATGCATTTATCATACAGTACAAGGAATATACTGCTCAACACAGAGACGAAAAAGCTGACTCTTCCTGTATAAATTAAATGTCTGTGAACTATTAAAAAAGAAAGTGGCACTACACCCTCTCAGATCTATTTGTAAAGGAGTTGTGATTTCATTTGTTCCCTTCCTTGATTAAAACTTCCTATGTTTTTGAAAATTTTACTTAGCAGATACCACGAGTGCTAAAAACTGTACTGATCTCCTTAGAGTTAACCTGCCAGTAGAATAAGGAGCAATTTCATTTCTAGGTCCAACTGATCCAAAGAAATCAAGAATATTTTTCTCAGAAGCTCTCTCATTGAAGATCTTTTCTCAAAGCAGATGTACTTCTACTGAGAGAAATTATTACTGAGGGCTCACTTTGCTTTATGTAGTTTATTCCATAAACCAACTATTTTTAGGGAAAGGAAAGAATTATCACCTACTCTGGACTGCTCCCAGCAAGACTCACAAACAGTTTGATCAACCATGCAATGGCCACCTAGGGAAGCACGCTTTAGCCATGGCCTGAGGCTGCCTTTCAGCTCTCCGTGGGTGTAACCTGCCCCAGCACACTGGAGGCTGCATGAGGAAGCCTTGTAGGCAACCTGAAGGCACTTCTGCATTTCTCTTGAGACCAGTTTTGAGAGCTCTTTGGGTATATCCAACAAATCTTTCAAAAATTTTTTACATTAATCTCCCGCCTTCATAATGTACTTGTAAAATAGGGGTATTTAACCCTCTTTCTCATTCCTCCTCTCCGGGCAGCGTACACGTAGTATAGCAGCTTATTCTAACTACCATCTGGTGTAGCTGTGTGTTTAGCTTTACTGAGAGAGCTTTATGTGTGGGCTTAAAGGTTCCAGGGTTCAGACTCTGAAATGCTTTTAATAGAGAATTTTTTAGTTCTGTTTTAATTTGAGTCTGCTCAAGGACAAAGCAAAGACATTATTTGCAATAGGCAATGAATCAGAGCTAAGCCTTAAATACAGGGATTTTGGTGATAAAAACAGAAATCTGACACTTTAGTACCCCATTAGAAGACAAGAGTAAAACACCACCCTGCTGTCCTGCCTGGACTAGCTACCAAGGGAAGATACAACACTTACTTGACTGCTGCATATTGTGACCCTCATTAAATGGAAAAGGGAGTAGTGCAGCTACATAGCTGATGCTGTAATATTTTACAGCACTAAGCTAGAACTGAAACAGGGCAATGGAGAGAAACAAAAATTGCTTGGCACTGTTTCCCCCCCACATGTAGCAGCAGCCAATTTTGCCAGTAAATTACTCAAGAACATACATACTAGAGCAGTGTTCAACAAGAATAAAGAATCATAGAATCACAAGGTTGGAAAGGACCCACAAGATCATCTAGTCCAACTGTCCTCCCACTACCATTGCTCCCACAAGCCACTAAGCCATATCTTGTAGCCCCTCATCCAGATGCCCCTTGAACACTGCCAGATACAGTGAATCCACCACCTCCCTGGACAGGCCATTCCAGTGCCTGACCATGCTCTGAGAGAAAAAGTTTTTCCTTATATCTAATCTAGACCTCCTCTGGTACAACTTGTGGCCATTTCCTTGGGTCAAGTCTGATTCTTATTTGTGTTAAGAAGTATTATAACCACATTATACCAAATGACAAAACTTTGGTCAAGAAAGTTTGTTCTGATGTTAGTCTAGTGGCTTCCTCAGTTACATTTTCTCAATTGGACATATATCTATATATGTATATCTATATATATATTCTTCACCCTTCAGAACATTCATACACACCATTTCACCTAAGGATCATGTTTAGGTAGAGATACACAATACATATCTAGGAGCTTTCATGCTTTCTGTCACTGATGCCTCTCAAACATAGTTCTTAAGACTTATCATATTTCTTCCCTTGTCTTTCCTTATAGTATCTCTTCCTCCTTTTATATTAATGCTAACTGAGTATGTGGTTCAAGGAATGGACTTGTTATATGTGGATGCATTTCTAGTCCATAGTGAAGAAGTTCTCATAATGGAAAAGCTTAGCTTTCCCACTATTCTTAGGTAGGTTATTTACCAGCTAGAGAGAACTCAGGATGGTCCTCTGCACCTTAAATTCAGCATGTAAACATATTTTTCTGAAACATTCACAAATAAAATCCGATATACAGGTTTAGGCCAACTATTTACCTTGTTATTGCCTACTTTGGTCATTATGTTTTGTACAAACTAATTTAGAAGCAAATATAAAAAGGAAAATTTCAACTCAAAAAACATTTTTTTCATATTTTAATAATCAAAACAGAAGACAATAAGAATCTTTAAACTAATGAAGGAGAATATGATTGAGTAACTACACTAAACAAAACTTCTACTGACAAGGTTATAAATTAGTTACTTGAAATATTCAACAGAAACGCTTCATCCAAATGTTGTCTCCATGACAGCAAATAAGACATTGCCGACATAATAATCAGTAATAAATTGTATTAGAAAAAATTCATATATATTCTGGGTTTATATACATCATAGGCTATTAGTATGCATATTTACATGTTGTTCTTTTTATTGCAAGAGCATCTAGAAGTCCTAACCCCAAATACAGTTCTAGCACAGTTACTCACAAACACATAGTCTAAAACAGGAAACCTTAACAAAGGGATAGAGTGAGCAAGAAGTAGTGCTATGCACATGCTCACAAAAACTGCATGGCTAAATTAAGGCTACTGTATGGCAAAATTCTTAAGCACATGTCTGAGTAATCCCACTCCTATTCAGAATGACATTAGTGCCCAAACAAAGGCCTATAGCCTTTTATGTCGAATCAGGCTTTTGGTGACCTTGTCCAAAGTTCCTCAGTAAATGTGAGATAATGCAGAGATTTGGACCCAAGCCTCCTACTTTTCACTCAGATGCTTTAAACACTAACCCAGTTTCCAATTTTAAGTTTGACTTTCTCAATGTTTTATTTTATTTCACTTTTTACATTTTTTTAAATGAGTACACATAATCTCAAACACTTTGAGTCTGAGTTCCAATGTATTTGAGCTCTAGCCGACATGAATTACATGACAAAAAAGGAGAAAAATTTAGTAGGCAGATAACATAAGCATAGATATGAGAAAATAATTTTGCTGAAATGCAGGTATGCACACAACTTTTCAAAAAAGAAGCTTGCCATGACTCACTTTCTGTGAGAATCAACATTCAACTAAGTCTTCATTAGAATGGAAAAAAAGAAAAAACAATAAAATAAGGCCCCGTGGGGGGGAAGGGACGGGGGGAGGAAGGAAACTTATTTCAGAAAAAGAGAAATAATAACTTATCTTACCAATAAAGGCCTTGTCAGAGAACAGTCAGGCATGATAAGTCTATTTTACAGAAAAATATTTTAGACTCAAAATCATACCTGTTTATTTTGATTGTACAATAAATGGACTTCATAACTAAGAAGTGGGCACTGAAAATTTACATTGAATAGAAAAAAATGCAGTAGAGATTTGACTGGAATTAATTAATTCACTTTTTCTTACCCAAATTAGCTCCTTTTCAATGAAGACACATTGTGATGCCTTCAATTTTTTTACGTCAGATCATTTTCCACTAACAAGCCCACAATCAGTTAGGAGAAGAGGCTATTATCATGCTCAGAGTTTCTAAACAGCTTTTAAGCCAGGAGAGCAAAAAATAACCATTACCCCAGATAATGGAGTCCCCAGTACTACAGGATCTTTTAATCAAAATGGCTATAGGACAAGTACATCATTTGTTTGAAGTCATTCAAGAGCCTTCTTTTGTGTTCTCTCTCTTTTTTTTCCCTCTTTCCAACAAAAGCAGCTGTACAGTAAGCTAAGCTACTCATCATTTGTCACAGCTGCTAAAGCAAAGATTAAACTGAACCAATAAACATTTTGACTCCTTTATAGCTATAGATTTGGTTATGAAATGCAACATGTTCAATTTCACTGCCAAAGTGAAAAGAAAATTGTAGCAGGACAGGAGAAACAAGAACCAGCTGCACAGGCTGTGCTACCAAAGGAAACCAAGAAACATTTGAGGAAAAGGTTTCCAGTAGAATGTTTTTATGTCTCCCAGGGAAGTAATACTAGTAGAAAAAATCCTACTTTAGGATATGAAGTCAGATATCTTAACAGCAGTGAATGAGCCATTTAGTGAGTCTTCCTAGCACAGTGCCCTCAGCAGACTTGAAAATCCCTGCCCCAACGAGCATCAAACACAGAGCTAAAAAACTCCCACTTCAACTAATTCAAAGAGAACAAGGTTCCCCATTAGGCTTGCTCAAGAGTATCAACAAGCCAAGTGATTAGTCCATCTTGGAATCTGCCACTGAATTTAATTTGCATATGCATGCATTAAAGAATTTTTAGTGACCCTTATGCATATTGGTTGGCACTGTCCATGATTAAGTCAGGCACTTCTCATTGCAGCACCTTAATCTTTTTTTTTTTTTCCCCCAACATTTCCAAGTTAAATGGGCAGAAATTTTCCAGACCAGGTGTCTGCTTGAGATCACATCTTAATGGAAAAATTCCAGAACAGTTCAGTTGGGAACACAGACAAAAATAATATATATTTATTTAAATATCAAATGCATTTCTCATTCCTTACAGAAGCCTTACTGGCCCCTGACTCTGCAAAAGGTCCACAGAATTTCGCAGGGCCAAGCTTTCTCATCAAGAATGTGCCTTTTGCCCGCCATGTGAAGCTCACCCTATATAATTTCATCAAAGACTTTGCAAAGTCAGAGTTTGCATAGCTACATACAATAGAAACTTGCCAAAGTTGCTGAGGTTTTAAAGGTAAGGTTTCTGAAGGCATATCTTCTCTAAGAATGCTTGAGCCACTTGCTGCTCCTGCTGACAGAAGTGCAAGAGAAATGGCAGAAAGCACAAAAAAGAAATTTAAAAAAAAAAAAAAAAAAAAAAAAAAGCTTTCTAGAAGCAACAAAGCAGAGGAGAGGGCAAATGTGAGAAAAAGAAACAAAACCAGAGTTCTTAGCCAGAAAGCTATCTGATTATCTTTGGAACTGCATGAAAAGAAGATGTTCTGTGTTCAGGGAAAGGATACCATGTGAATTTCTTTGCAAATAAATCTACATCTAAGAGCACTGAACCTTTTCATCAGATCTTGCTTCTAACAGAATTTTAGCCAAATGGGTAAAAAGAAGCAATAATTTTTGTTGCAGCACAAGTTCCCTTTTTTCTAGGAGCATGATTTTCTGCAGGATATGTACTCTAAATTTTTAATTTAGTTTGAAGGACACGTGTTGTTAATGATCATCAGCATACAGAATTCATACCATCTGAACATCAGTGTTAGTAATTCTGTCAGAATTTTTTTTAGCTTTATATAATTAATAACACAGTTATTTAAGGATGTTGTAGATGCCCCATCCCTGGAGGCATTCAAAGCCTGGTTGGATGTGGCTCTGGGCAGCCTGGTCTAGTGGTTGGTGACCCTGCACATAGAAGGGGTGTTGAAACTCGATGATCATTGTGGTCCTGTTCAAACCAGACCGTTCTATGATTTAGAAATTATGGATATTACAGAGACAACTGTCAATCACTGTAGATCTCTTTCTTGACATTTTCTTTTCACTCTTCTACGTGAAACTACTTTTGTTAATAAAAGTAGATTTACAGTGTATCATAAATAACCATATTTGAATCCTACCATAATATGAGTAGCACGTTGTCCTGAAAAGGCATGGGCTGTGGGATTTGAGTACAAATGCAACTTGATTCTGTCTCCAGTGGTCACTGCTCATAAAACTGAACATAATTTGTCATGACTGGCAACTTCTGTTGAAAAGTTTCCCAAGACAATAGAGTATAGAGCTGCTGTCAAACTCAGCTTTTTTTCAGTGGCAAAGGTTCAAGACTAAAGAGAACAACAGCCCAATTTTTATCAGCTCTGGTCTTCATGCTTCAAGACTCGGCACATAGTCCACCACTGCTTTTGGAAGCAGACTCTTCTCAGAAAGCATTTCTCAGGATCAATTTCCAAATAGAGGAATTAACCAGTAAGCAAATTCTCTGCTTTCTGACAAAAATAATGCTTCTTTCCCAAGAAGCATAATAAAACTAACCATAACAGGGCGTGCTGATTAGAATTTATTAGCTGAGATGTGGCATTGCCTGACAAAACCTCTCAACACGCAAAAGTGAATCCACACAATATTTGCCCAGCAAACATCTCTGCTACCTGGGGTTTTTTTTGTTTTTGTTTTTGTTTTTTTTTGTTTGTTTGTTTTTTGGGTTTTTTTTTGTTTTTTTTTTGTGCCATTCTCCATTTTGTGACATAGCTTTTCCCTGAGGGTGACAGCATCGGTAGCTATTGCTCTCTCAAGGGAACAAGCAGGAGTTTAAGGAAAGATTTTCTCTTAAATCATTGAGGTTTACATTCCCTTTTCATCCATGTAGCAGGCAATTTCAGCAATTGCCAATTGATTTTCAGGCAGTTGCAGCAAGTAGATTTGACCACTGAAATCAGGAGGGCAAAGACAGTAGAGTAAGAAGAGGGATTGCAGAGAAAGTGGAAAACTTTTAATGAAAGCGATAACAGAGTACCCTGCTGGGTAAGCTTCTTTATTATCATATCTCAGCTCAACTGAAATGTAACTGAAAGCAGACCTATTTGCTGTAGGCAAGCTCCAGCCTGCTTCTTGCGTGGTCCACCTGATATCTGTAAGACTGCTTGACTACAGTATTATCCACATCTATCCATTTGACATAGATACCAGTTTTGAAAATTTTGTCTGTAGCCCTGCTGCCCATTAAAAAAAGGACTAAGAGGTATTTTTCATCATAGATTAGCTTTGAAAAATGGGTTAAGGCTATTGTTTATACACTGCCTTCTGATGAAAGCTCTTACACACTTGAGCAACTTCCAGTCTATGATCTTGGGATTCAAGACGAGTGTGAGGTAACTCTTACTTGCTAACACAAACAGCACTATTAATCACAAGGATATCATCTTTTCACAAATTCTGCCTCTCTGCTAGGAAAGAAAACACAAAACTGCACTAATTAATATACAGTTTTCTTATCTGTCTCTGACTTGTCTCCAACCATTCACAGATTTTTTGGCAAGAAATTTTCTCTATGCAAAGCTCACAGGTATCAGCTTAAAACACTTTGGTCTGTTTTTCTATTACTATTCTTCAAAAAGCTATTCATGTAATGAAATGAAATCTTACTTCCAGTGAAATGGGCAGAGTTTGAACAGGATTTTCCCCACAGTCTTCTTCCCAAATGCTTTGAATGTGTTATGTTATTCCAATTCACTTGTTGCTTCACAATTTTTTGCAGCCTCTTGGTATGAATCAAACTTACTTTTTTTCCTTTTTTCCTTGTTTTGTTCAACAGAATTAAAGCTTGTCATGACATAGACTAACTAACTTTGTCTTCATTGGAAAGATTTCAAATAACCACATGCAGATCCTGCAAATAGCCTTCTGTTTCCCTTCAGCTGGAGGGAGAAAATTCTATGAGAATTTTTTCTTCTGCTTACTTCTCACTTAACATACTTGTTAAATATATCGGACATTCTGCCACTATTTTCTGTCTTTTCTGTCTTGTTTCTTTATCTATTAAATTCTTCCCAGAAAAGTTATAAACTTAGACTAATATTTCAGGGATATCCAAAGGTATGGCAATATCCTATAGCATACAGTTCATGCTAACAAACGACAAACTCCCATTTTGATAAAACGAGAAAGTTTGTAATGTTACTAAGCAAGACAAATTTCAGAACCACTGAAATCTTGGCTTTCTGATGGATCTTGATTTTTCATATTCCAGAACCAGGGCTGAGGTGTAGTCACCCTCCCTGCACTGCTGACTGAAGCCCAGCTGGAGAGCATGGCACAGCAGGTAAGCCTCCAGCTTTCCAGGAGAGACTGTATTTTATGGCTTATCTGTACCTTTGTATAAACAGGGAGGATGTTAATAAGATTATCAGACTTCCAAAGAAAAGCAGAATGGGACACAAGGGAAGAGGAAAAAAAAAGACATATGATAATATTGGGCAAGGAAGTAATCTCCCAGGAACATGAAGAAGCAGTACGAAAAATATGAAATATATATATATATGCTTAAGGTTGAACTGTTGTAAGAAAGTAATGTACAACTGTCACAGACTGAAGAAATAAGACAAGTAGTTATAATAAACCATAATTCTTCAAGAGTATCTCTGAGCTGGAGGACAAAATGAGAGCAAAAATAATCATTACGGGTTTATCTATTTCCTTGACTGATGACTTTACACCAGAAGAAGAATAATCAGATTCTTTCATTCATCAGATTAATTGCATTTCAAATATCAAATCTTTCTCATAATTGTGAACATGTCACCTTTATCTCCTTTTTCTGGTCATATCCTCACTTCTTAGACATCTTCTTCTAATGATAGTGCGCCTTTATTCTACCCTGACATTTTCTTTTTTTCCCACACGATTACCAAATCACATAATATTTGATACACTGATACATAATACGTTGATTTATTTTCATATATATGACTAAGAACATTTGGAAGAAAGCAATAATAAAAGCATAAGTTGTTTATTATTTGTCAGTTCATGCTTTCATTTAGTATTGCATGTTTCTTATATGAAAGCAAAGAATGAAGAAATTGACAATTAAGG
Organism: Bambusicola thoracicus; assembly: GCA_002909625.1. NCBI lineage: Eukaryota > Metazoa > Chordata > Aves > Galliformes > Phasianidae > Bambusicola > Bambusicola thoracicus. The sequence continues at coordinate 12,708 of PPHD01018295.1, forward strand.
CTGTTGTAACACCTGAGATTACCTTTTTATTGGCTTGTGACTCCGTATCCTATTAATTAATAAGAATGTTTACACTCTTTCTGCCCATGCCATGTGTGTTTTGGTTTTCAAATAAAGTTTCTACCAAACAGCAAGAAGATAAAATATTCTCTCTCTTTAAAAAAATCTTGCTACTATTCTAGAGACTGGATTGAATTACATGCTGCAAGGTCAAAGCTACAGTAGAAAGAATCATCCTCATTATAAAGCAATGTCTTTGGGCTAGAAAATTGTTGCATTAAAAAAATAAATGTCTGCGTGGTACTTAGTGAGATGTCTTTCACTGTTTAACTGAAATATGGTTAAGTAGCATACAGCATGCTACATTTGAAAAAAAAATTACATGCAAATTTGCTGGAAGGACGGAAAGTGGGATTGAAATATACTGCATGTTTGGGAAAGGAATCCAAAGTCATGATGGGGAAAAAAAAACCAAAAAACATAGAATGTTCTTATTTGCATTAGTTTGATTTTGATTTTGCTTTTGATTTTTCAGTTAATATAATAACAAAGAAATTTATTTACTACGTCAGAGGAACAACTGCAGTAACTGTCTGAGGTAATTGTAATATTTGCAATGGACAAAAATTCAGCTTTTGTCTCCAGATAAATTAATTTTTGAGGGCAGAAGTATCTGAAAAAATGCCCTGATCATTCTAAGAGCACAGTAAAACTACATTTCAGTTTTGAAGTGTAATATACTAGGTAAAGTATTAGTTAATAATTTAAGAAAATGCATATGAGAGTCCACCATGTGAAATGCCTTTATGAGTAGCTTTTTTAGTTATAAGTAAAAACAGATTACAAAAACAAAACAAAACAAAAATCAAAGCTTACCTCATCATCTCTACTGTTATTTGAGAGGCAGAATTGCTCCTTATTTGTGAGTAATAATTTCTGCAAAAATGAATGTAATTCTTCCTCTGACTTTGATTTTTTTCTCTCTCTCACTGTGCCTCTTTCTCACAAGTCCATTCACTTTGTATGAGAGACTTCACAAACAGCTGTCACAGACAATTTTAATTAATTAGTCTACATAACAATGACATCAATACAGCATAGCAGGCAGAAATGCTATCTAACCTATGAGTTCATCTCAACAATAGTTAATGCCAGTATGCAGGAGGAGAAGGACTGAGCTTTGATGCTTTTAATTCACACTTAGCAAACCGCAGGAGAGTCTTAATGAGGGCAGATGATGTATGCCCTCACACAGGGCTGAATGCACTCCTCACCTTCATAAGCAAACAGTAAAGGCTTGCCACATACTTAACAGTGGTATTTCTTAGAAATTCACAAGTTAACGAATCACAGTCATCAGCAACAACAGCATGCCAGACCACAGACACTAAGTACCCTGTTGAAAAGGTTAATCCTGCTGCCTATGACTAACTAACTGTTGTGAATCCAAAAGTCACTTCCCAGCCCTCCAGTTCAATTGTACATGCCATAGGTGAGGGTGACTCAGTCCCTGCCTGGGAAAGAAATCCAAGAAAGCAGGCTTAAAGAGAGCCTCAGGGTACTCTACACTCCCTTCTCTAGGGCTGGAAGATTGGGTACCACATTTCAAAACCACTGAAAGGTTTCCATGCACACAGTCTTGCAGCTAAGCCGTGAGTTGGGAACGAGGGAAAAGGTATAGGAATGGGCAAGACTTTGACAACAAAGGATTAGCCTTCTGAACTGAGACAAGGTTTAGTAATATTTAGTAAAAGTTGGACTAAGAAACATCATTCCTAGTGTTACACATTATCCCAGTTTTACAGAAGCATCCAACTTCCATGTCTACTTTCTTAGTGAAAAACTTGCACAACTAAACTATTATTTGTAAATGATCATTCATGGAGGAAGGAAGGGATGCCATTCAGAGGG
>PPHD01018296.1:0-12608 GCA_002909625.1 Bambusicola thoracicus
GCCCCACTGCTGTGCTGTCTGTGTGCAGGAGGGAAACCTCTCTGAGCGCTGCAAGGCTGCCCAAAGCCAACGCACACCGGAGGCTGCTGCCCCATCCCCAGTGCTGCGTGCTGCGGGGGGACAGCACTGCGGGGACACGGTGCGATGGGACACAGTGCTATGGGGTGTGCTGTGGGTGGGCGCAGAGCGAAGGCAGTGTGTGAATGGGGATCCCACATTCACTGATGTGATCGCAGCACAGCCCGCAGCCCCAGCGCAGCATCAGCCCGGCACACACAGCAGCGCACACGAATGGATCAAAGCATCTCTCTGTATATCTTGTAGGAAGGTATCTGACCTGGCGTTCAAGGCTCCAAGCAGCACAAAGCCCACCACCCTCCCACCACACACCTTCAGCAGGAACCAACCCACATCCCAACCCACGTCCCAGCCGTGAGCCCGGCAGGGCAGGACGGCTGCTGGGAGGGGGACACGGGGTATGCAGTGCAGGGATCATCACCACTGGGAGCCGTTCTGTGCTCCACCTGAACCCCCCCCACAGCTCCGGTAACTGCGTGGGCGCAGACGGCGCATTGAGCGCCCTGCAAACAGATCTGAGCAGTGCTGTGCAGGGACAGAGCTGCCATTGTGCTCCTGCATGCTGGGGTTGCATGGCAGCAGTGGTGAAGAAACAGCAGCGAACAGCAGAGAGCAGAGGCAGACTACGGGCAGAACCTCCGGGTACATCCTTGGTCAAAAATCACTGCAGCCACACCCGGCCTGCAGAGCAAGCGTGGCTCTGCATGACCCGCAGCGGGTGAGGAGGGTTCACTGCTGCACAGCAGTGCCTGTCCTGGGTGCTGCTGACCACAGGAGCCGGCACTGAGCCCCCCAGCCCTCCCCAGCCCCACGTGTGGTGGCTGCTGCGCAGTGACAGTAACCTCCAGGCAGCCCCCTCACATCCGATAGCTGCAGGAAAAAATAAGAAGGAAAAGGAGCCACAGAAAGGGGCAGGAAGAGAACAGAGCTTTCCATGACCAAGAAACAGCGCTGGCAGAGTTTTCCACCGCTTTATGTTGCAGCAGCTGCCTCCATACACAGCAGCTCATGCAACTCACGCCACACTTAGAGCCCAGCAGCAGCCACAGGGGGTTACCCAGAGACCCCAGCACGCACCAAAGGCATTCAGAGCAGCGAAGGCCAGGAGCAGCTCCCACTGCTGCTCAGCACAGCCAGGCACTGCGGGAAGGGCAGCACAGCCTGCACCACTCCAACAGCACCCCGGAGGCGCGGAGCCCTGGGGGCTGTAAGGGACCTCCAGAGACCTCCCAGTCCACCCCCTTAAAGGCCCCCTGGAGGGAAGGCACGAGGTGAGGACACGCTGCTGGCTCACAGCCTGGGGCCAACCACTGGTCAACTGCTGGTCAACCAGGACCCCCAGGTTCTCCTCTGCACAGCTCCTTTCAACCTGTACTAATGCTGCGGTTATTCCTCGCAGGTGCAGGACCCTGCACCGCCCTTGCTGAACCCCATAAGGCTCCTCTCCACACAGCTCTCAGCCTGTCCAGGTCTCGCCGAATGGCAGCACAGCCTTCGGGTGCATCAGCCTCTCTTCCCAGCTCTGTGCCATCACCAAACTTGCTGAGGGCAGACTCCATCCCTTCACGCAGGTCATTAATGACGATGCTGAACAACACCGTACCCAACACCGACCCCTGGGGAACACTGCTGGCCACAGACCTCCAACCACACCGTGCCGCTGGGCACAACCCCCGAGCTCTGCCAGCAGCTCCCAGCGCACCTCACCGTCAGCTCAGCTCTCCCACTCCTATGCTTACCTACAAGGCTGTTGTTGCAGGCAGAGCCAAAGCCGTGCTGAGGATGGACGCACCACCACCACTTACCCGTGCTGGCTGCCAGCTGCGTGCTGCTCCGCTCCTTCGACAGCCCATTGGCTTTGGGGCTCGCGCCGGGCGCTGCCGCCGTAGCCCTGGGCAGCCGCTTGCCGGGCACCTTCACCGTGGTTCTCAGCAGGTCGATCTCCTTCCCGTGTACGTTCTGCATGTAGTCCTACGGCAGAGATGGGACCCATCAGCCACGACCCGGCCTGTCGCTCTCAGCCCCTCTCACTCACAACGCCTGAACCCCCCCACGCACATGGCTGACAGCAGCCCCCGGGGTGACCTGATGTGCCCATCACACACAGGGGCAGCGAGCCGAGCTCAGGGGCAGACATCCCACGGCCCACAGCCAGCCCGGTGCTGGTGCCCACAGCCTGCAGACAGCCTGGGAAGCGGATGGGGGGCCTGGATGTGGCTCTGACCCCGGGGCTGGGGCCGAGGAGTGCCGTGTCCCGCTCCCAGTGCCTGCACAGTGAGAGCAGATCGGATAGGTGTGCTGTGAGGATCATTTTGTACAGTCTTTCCTTGGGGTTGGGACAGACGGGGCAGAGGGGCACGCAGGCAGCAGGCAGGTCCCAGCCCTGCATCTGCCGCCCTTTTGGTCACAGCGCTCAGGTGCAGCAGATGACAACGCAACATAACCCAGTGTGGGTAATGTGATGTGGGAACAGCAGCTCGGGTCCCCGCTGGCACGACTCAAGCCCAGAGAGGCACAGCTCAGCACAGCACCCTTCTGCACCGCACCTCTGCGGCTCTGAGCCACTCCACGCTCAGCGCTTCCCCCACCGCTGGCGCAGCTCAGCGCAGCCCCAGACTGCATGCAGACCACCGGCATCGCTCTGCCCGCCCTGCAGCGCCCACCTTCAGCCCGAGCTGCAGCCGTGCTGGGAGCTGCGCCCGCCCCACCACACCCGTCCTGTACTGCAGCGCCGCGCCTGGCCCCGCTTCCTTGGGCCCACACGAAAGGACAGCAGTGACCCCACGGGCCCCGCAGAGCCCAGCAGTGCCCCATCCCAGCTCCGGGGCGCCCAGGCTCGGGGACAGCCCCAGCACTGCGCCCTGCTGCGGGCACAGGAGAGGCAGCAGCCGTGCGGGGCGAGCTGCAGAGCTGTGGGCTCGCTCCAGTTCACAAGGAGGTCGCCGAGGGTTGGATCGGAGCCGGTGCTGCGCCGACAGCTCCAGAGCTCGGCGAGATGAGCGCAGGCAGCACGGTGCAGCCATTCCCAGCCGATGGCAGCGTGCAGCGCCCGCCCGGCCGCGGCTCCCGGACCACAACCCGCAGCGCTGTGTGGACGTGGGCACCTCACCTCCCCGGGCGGTCCCACAGACCCACCCGGCCCAGCCCTGCCCCGACCCCGGCCGGGGTTCCGGCACGGCCCTGGGCCGCAGCATTTCCCTGGCTCAGCACAATCGGCCGCCGGCTGCCTGCCGGAGACTGCGGTCACCAGCGCTCCGCGTTTATTGCACGCCATAAAACAGCAATTTCTTCCCAAGCCTCCTCGCTAATTACCCAGCCAGTTCTCTCATTTCATTTTATTACTGGAATTAACAACGAGTTCAAAGCGTGGAAAGCTATTAAGATGTGTGATTAAGCCACATTCAATTAGTTTCTACAAACAATTTAATTGATGTTGCAGATAGAATTAACAGAAGGTGATTGTGTGAATGGCTCCACTGGCTGCAAAATGGGAGCCGCTCCGCTCGGCTCCACGCAGTGCAGCGCGGCCGTGGGCTCAGCCCCGCCAGCGGGAGCAGCGCTCGGCCCGGGGAGGCAATGGGAGCGCACTGTGCAGCTCATGCTGCAAACCGCCTCCCCGTCACCAAACACGGCCGTGGGAAGGCGCGAGCGATGCGGGTGCAGGGAGGAGATGTGTGCTGAGCCCGGGGCTCTGACTGCAGCGCGGCCCCAGCTCTGCTCACCTGCACGGCTCTGTGCCGCCGCGCCATCGGAGCGCCCGGGCTGGGAGCTGCCGCTCGCCTGTGTGCCAGCAGCCCCTCTGCAATGCACGGCCGTGTTTGGGTGCAGAGACACCACGTCGAGGAGGGGCCGGAGGGGCTCAGACACAGCGTCTGAAGTAGGGACGAGGTGCACAGCCCCGACAGGGCACCTTCGGTGGTGAAATGAGATGCGCGACCCAGCCAAGTGACGGGCACGGACCGGGGGGGGGCGCCACCCCCATCCCTGCTGGGCAGGGGCGAGCAGAGGAATGATGGACAGGACAGATCCTGGGCAGGGAACACCTGGATAACTCCAAGGAACATCACTGGGAATGCAAAGCAGCCAAGAGACGCTGTGGGGCCGAGCACCCGGAGGGGTTTGGGCTCTGCGCCCTGCGCTCACCCCACCGCCTGCAGTCCCACAAAACAGCAGCCCCAGTTCTGACACTGAGCCGTGAGCTCTGCTGTCACGTCCTGTGAAGGACACAACGTCTCGCAGGGAACCTGATTTAGCAAGGGGTTGGAACCGACGGCCCCCAGAGGGCCCTCCCAGCCCCAGTGACTGCAACACGGACACCTACTTTGTGCTGCCGGAGGGCAGGAAGCACTGCAGCACCCCCTGGTTCACCACGGAAGATGGGAGGACAGGACTTAACGGGGCATCCCCATCGGAAGCAGCGCTCCGTAAGGCTGCCCCTGGACCCAACCCCCGTGCAGGGAGGGCGAGGAGGGCTCCTGTGCCCCACACATAGCCGTCCCTGCTGCAGGGAAGCACGGGGCGCCGCTGCCTTGGTGCGAGGCTGGAAGCTCCCCGTGAGACGTGGGGGAGGAGATGCCCACCCGCACCTCTCAGCGATGGGCTGTGCATCACCAGTTGCACCAGGTGGAAGCAAACCAGATTTTGGCTCGAGGCAACGCAGAAATGAAATGAAACACCAAAGAAGTGAAGTAAGGAAAGCAACTGACATCAAACGAGATCACCCCCTGAGGAACGAATGGAGTAAAGAGGAGACAAACCCAGTGTGCAGCAGCATCAGCTGAGAGCAGTTAAACAACATCCCCAATTGCTCTGCCTCCGCCGCTGATTTTAACAACAGCCCTACGATGCCTCCAATGGAAAGCTGATAAACCCACGCACGCAGGGGAGCACACAGAGAGCGGCCACCGCCTCCCGCTTTGGGTCAAGAAAGACCAAAACATGGGGCTGCGAGGTTAGAGGGCTGCGCAGTCCCACAGAGCAACACCCGGCTCCAAGGCTGCAAGGGAAGAGCAAACTGCTGCAGCACTCCCCTGAATGAGGGAAAGCAAACACGAGGACTGGCTCCTGCTCTGAGGATGGGGCTCAGGAGGTGGGACGGAGCACCGCAACCCAAGAATCAGAGGCACACACAACCGTGGGGCTCAGAGCACTCAAACACCACGTCTGAGGAGATGGGGGCGGGGAGGGGCCTGGAGCAGGTGGGGTGTGGGGCTGCACCCCGAGCTCAGCCAACACAGCCCGGCTGCAGCGGGTGTCACAGGTGTGCGCGTCCTCTGCTCGCCGCTCCAGCAGCAAACTGTGCTCAAGAGGGAACGGGGAAGAAGTCATTAGCCCCACAGTGGGGAGGCGACAGAGATGGATGGGGCAGCAGCTGCGTGCCTGAGCCAAGCAGCGAGGAGATCAGAGATGCATGGAGTGCCTCCGTGCCGGCACCGCGTCCCCATTACCCAATACCTAGCAGCCAGGAAAATCGTTCTGTGCCCAAACGGCAGCGCCAGCCGTGGCTGCGAGGAGCCTCTGCCCGCTCCTCAGCCGGGATGCAGGGAGGCAGCAGCCCCTGCTTTCACGGACTGGCGAAGGGCAACGGGGAACAGACAGACGCTTTACCGAGCATCTTTCTGCACCGAGTTTTGTTCCCATCAGCTCTTCCCACCCAGCCCGGCGCTGCAGACACAGCCCTCGGGAGGACAGGGTTACCTCCGGGCCCTGCTAAGATCCAGCCCTGCTGAAGGACCCCACGCCGGGTCTGCAGCCCCCACCAACGCCGAACCCTCTGCCAGCAGCTCTCTGTAGCCGTGGCACCTGCAGGAGCGGAAGGGGAGCACCATGCCCTGCGTGCTCCTTGCCCCACGCCAGCAGTACTCACGTGCAGGCTGGGGTGGTAGGTGAGCACACCGTTGTCACACAGCGTCACGTACTTCTTCTTCCACTCCTTGTTGAGCGACTTGCCGCTGCGCTTCAGCAGAATGCCCTATGAGAGAAGCGACGAGAGCCTCAGGCCTCCTGGGGTCCAGGCAGCTCCCAGCCAGCCCCACAGTATCCCCAGGAGACACAAAGGACCCAGGAGAACACCCAGAGCCCCCCCAGCAGTGCATCCCTGCGGCTGGCACACGGCGGGCTGCTCCCCTGCCCTCCCCATCGCTTCCCAGCCAGACCTCGTTCTCAGACTGGGGGCGTCCATGTGCCAGCACGGCCCCCTCTGTCTGCCCTGCCCCACACCACCCCTCCTGCTGTGCTGAAGGACGGTGTGAATGCAAGGCAGGGGCCAACCCTACCACTGCCTGCACTCCTTGCTCTGCTCCCAGACCTTCCTCCAGCCCCAGCCGGGGGGATGGACAAGGGCCATTCAGGAGAGGTGGGTAACAACACCCCGAGGAGAGGAGCACCAGGAGACAGTCTCACAAGGGATGGATGCTCCCTTGGTGCTTGCAGTGCCTCCCCGGAGGTGTCCAACAGGTGGACTCAGGGACACACTCTGGCAGATGGAGCAGCCAAGGTGCTGGTGCGCCCCTTCCCACCTGGCGCTCCCCCAGACCCGTCCCGTGGTCTCCAGGCACTGCACACTCACAAGGCCTGGGAACGGCCGCGCTCCTCCTCCCCACCACCCCGGCCCAGAACAAACTTTCATGCATTAAGTCAATGCCAAAGGCTGAACCTCCTCATATTCTGCCATGAAATCTGCACCAGGCAGGATGGGAGGCAGCAACAAGGCGGGCATGGGGGCACTGCAGCAGGGCCTGCGGGGAGGACAGCAAGCGCTCTGCCAGCAGGGAGAATGGCACAGCATGGGCACAGCACGGGGACAGCAGGGGGACAAAGGGACAGATGAGTGATGGGGTTTGGGAACAAACAGGACCCAGGCTGCAGGGCCGGGCCCACCCAGGGCTCTCTGGGCAGACAGCAAGGCGCTGCTCCGGGCCCCATGCCAGCACCTCCCCACAGCGTGGCTCTGCCCCGCAGCACAGCGTGGAGCACTGCCTGGAGATGGGGATCTGCGTCTGCCCCGTGGCAGTGCAGGGCAATGAGGCAGCCTTGGTGCACAGTGCTGCACACAGGGCCATGAAATGGGCAACAAGCGATGTGGAAAGGGCAGGGGTGCTCCATGACCATGGGCATTCAGTACTGGGGAAGCAGAGAGTGAAGAGGCACTGCCTCCCACTCCTACACACAGCAATGGCAGCAGAGCGCTGAGAGCTGAAGCAGGCTGGGCAGGAGCTGAGCCAACCAACATGGAACAGCTCCATGGGGCTGTGTGGCGCTGCAGGGCATGGTCCCAGCACCAATGACACTGCAGGGTATGGTCTCAGCACCCAGTGACACTGCAGGGTATGGCCCCAGCACCCAATGACAACAGACACTGTTTTGGGATACCGGCTGAGCAATGCGTAACACTGAAATCACGGAGATCAGACAAGAACAGTAAGATGAGCTACTGTGCCATCCAAGTGCATGAGATCCACACAGCTGCTAACAGACACACCGGCCAGGTGGAAGCTCTCAAAGCAAAGTCATTGATGAGAACAAGTGATGATAAATGGCAAATGTGTGTCCAGCACAGGTATGCACAGAGGGCTGACCCATCTGCATTTGGCTCGTGCTCTGCGAAGGTAACACAACCCGCACAGAGCTGAACTGCTGCACTTCTGTGGTTCAGGCATGGCTCCCTCCAGCCCACGCGTTCCCTCAGTGCTGTCCATGCTGTGGGAGCAGCCCAGCAGCCCTTGGTGCCCACCAGGAGCTCATGGGCACCACGATCCCCCCCGGGCCCACGACCCCATAGGCCATACATGGGCCCAATCCAACCGCCTGCCCTGTCAGAGTGCTGCCAGCCCCACCCCCAGCTGCCCCCCGCTCTGCCGGGACCCACAGCCCACCCTCAGTGCCACACCATGGACCCACCCCCCATACTGCAGCCTCTGCTGAGCCCTCGAGCAGCACAGAGCTCTCTGCAGCTGCTTCAGCTGCAAACCTGGAACCTTACACATGGAAGCAAAAAGAGACCCAGAAGCAGAGAACCAAGCACAGGCAGCCTGGTCTGCCCAGCCAGAAGGCACAAGAATCCTAAACTGGGAGTAAATCACTAATAAAACGAGGGTGGAGGGACCCTTCAGGCCAGACGCTGCAGGAAGCAGCTGAACACAGGGCAGTGCTTGGCCGTGCCTGCCCTTTGCTGCTGCATCAGAGGCAGGGACAGCAGCTGGGAGTCCTGCAGGTCCTGCTGGCACTGCTGTGCTGCCCGCACCGGGGCTGCACGCCCTGCACTCCGCTTCTTTGTGACGGCAGGCGGTGGGGGTTTGGCCCAGCAGCACGTGGGGAACTCTGCTTTCTCCTGGAGGAAACTCTCCATGCACAACAGAATCATGGGATCACAGAATGGCCTGGGTTGCAAAGGACCACAGTGACCATCCGGTTCCAACCCCCTGCTATGTGCAGGGTCGCCAACCAGCAGCCCAGGCTGCCCTGAGCCACATCCAGCCTGGCCTGGAATGCCTGCAGGGATGGGGCATCCACAGCCTCCTGCAGTGCTCCAGGAGAGGCAGGGAGCCGCAGGGGCACACAGCCCACAGCAGGGCTGCAGGTGGGCACACCTCTGCACGCCCTCCTCGTGCACCCCGTGGCCGTGCTGCTCCTCACCGCTGGGCGCACGGCTGGGGACCCCTCCCGAGTTTCTCCCCGAGCACACGGGCTGTGACCGAGCAAAGAAACCCGGGAGCCCACCCGCCCCCATCCCCGCGCCTCCTCCCCTTCCCCGCACGCCGTCGGCCGGCGCGGTGCTGCCTCCGCTGGGTTTGGATGGTGGCGGTGCTCCGTAAAAGCAGCAGTAGCAATATGCGGCGTAATGAAGCAGGGAGCAGCCACGGCCCCCAAAGGACTCGTTTGCTCCACAAATCTCCCTTCCGCTCACTTTTTTGCTAAGAATTTTAACACCAAACTTAATTGTAAAGTCTCGTATTGATTGGAAAATGCAAATGGCAATTTAAATGTAATCTAAGCTCCCAGCATGATCCCGGCTCCCGAGGAGGAGGAGCTGCTGCCCCGGGCACTGCTGCAGCGCGGCCCAAAAGGAGCCGGGCCGGACCGGGGCCGCCGGGCGGCAGCGCTCCCAAAAGCGCCCCCGGGAACGCAGCCGGGGAGCACCGCCACCTCCCGGCCTCACCAACCCACTGCTCAGAGACGGGCGCTCAGCCGCGGGGAAGCGCTTCCAGTCCCGCGAGGCCTCGTGAAGCTGCGGGACATCGGCAGGGCGGCACGGCCGGGCACAGCATCCGCACCGCAGCTGCGGAGGGACCTCAGAGCGCACGGCCGCCCCGTCCCCCCGAGCCGCTCTACGCCGTGCGGGTGTGAGAGCGGCAGGAGGTGGGGCGGCTCGGCGGGGCTGCGCTCAGTTGCGCCGCACAGTGGGGTCAGGCGGTGCAGTGCGCGCTCCCGGAGCCCCTCACAGCGCAGCAAAGCCTCCAGCCACCCCCACGCCGATCGTGGCCTCTCACCCTGCGGCCCTCCCGGCCACCCGCCCAGCATCCGCGCGCAAACCCAAAGCTCGGAGCGCGGCGCGGCCGCTCGCAGTTCCAGCGCCGCAGCGCGGAGCCCTCCCTGCAGAGCTGCACTCACAGTGGCGCAGCCCCAGGGATTGGGAAGCAGCCACGGGGCACCCACCCAGCGCACGGGTCCCGGGCAGAGCACAGCCATCGCTGTCTGTCCCCAGGCTTTGCCACACAGAGCAGCGCCTCGGGACCCCCTGCTCCCGTCCCATTGGTGTACCTTCATGGGGGGCCGCCTGGCGGGGGCTGGCAGCACAGCGGAGACCTGCAGCACCCCGATATCCCTGCACAGTCACCCCACCCTCATCCCCCAGGGTGCAGGTTGCTGGCCTGGGTTCTCCATCAGGAACAAAGCTCCGCACCCTCCTGAGATGCTGTGGAACGACCGTTTGGTTCAGGCAAGCAGGAGGACGGCAATGCTGACGGCCACAGCATCCCAGGAGCGGGGCAGCTCCCTGCAGCACTCTGCACTGCCCCAGGGCTGGCAGCTCCAGCACAGTGCTGCAGCACAACGGAGCCCAGGAAGGGAGAGCCGCCCTGAGACCACCTGGCTGCGACAGCACTGCTCCCCAGCAACCCCACAGCTGCTCTGAAGCGCTGCTGCTCCAGCAGCCTGGGCACAGCCATGCCACTAAGCAACACTCAGATATGGGAGCAAGCAGGGGAAGCGTCCTGCTCTGAGAGCCCCCCAGCCAGGGAAGCAGTGGAAGAAATGGTTACAAGCACCACGATCACCACTGCAGCCACGAGAATGAAAACAGGATCTGCACCTCCCGAGAGGAGGGCAGTGATCAGCACACAGCTGACGACGACAGTGAACCAGTGCCTGTGCTGGGGCTGCGCACACTGTGCCATGCTGGAAGCACAGCATCCCCATGGCTCAGCCCCCACTGTCCCCCACACACGGCTCTGCCCCTGCAGTGCTGCCATCCCCAGCGCTGAGCCAGCGGTGCTGAGCTGCCCTGGGCAAACCCACAGCAGTGCCACCACACGCAGGGCGGCCATCTGGGGGGGCTCCTGCAGCAACACTCAGTCCTCTGACTGTGCTGGGTTGGGGAATCCCAGCATGGTTTGGGTCGGAAGGGACCCCAAAGCCTGCCAAGCCATAGGGACACCTCCCACAGCCCCATCCATGGCCTCGAGCCCTGCAGGAATGGGGCACCCACAGCCCTGGGCAGCAGTGAGGGCCCCACTACCCTCTGAGTAAAGAATTCCCTCCTCGCATCTGACCCAAATCTCTTCTGTTTCACTTAAAACCAACCCTCTGGTCCCCCGAGGCCCCCATCCCCAGCAGGTGCCCGGCACAATGCAGTACCCCATGGGACACACGCCTTCCCCGTGCACGCAGCTCAGCATGGGCACAGCCAGGGGCTGCAAGGGTGTGCGTGCATCAGTGCAAGGAAACCCCGGCGCCAACATCAGCCAATGACCACTTGGTCCTCTGACCCAGCACTGCTGCTCTCAGGCTGACAGACACACAGACAGCCAACGCTTTGGATCAGCTCCCCGAGTTCCCCTTGGGCCAAACAGCACACGGCACAGCACGGTGCAGCCACTTCACAGCATCACAGAACCCTGAGAATTGGAAGGCACCTTTACAGGCCATCCAGTCCAACTCCCCTGCGCTGCACAGGGACACCACTGCTAGATCCTGGGGCGGACCTCTTTGTGTCCACGTCTCTCCCATACTGATGACTCCCCATCTGGACGCAGTGCTCCAGGTGAGGCCTCGCAGCGCAGAGCAGAGGGGCAGGATCACCTCCCTGGACCTGCTGGCCACGCTTCCCTTGATGCAGCCCAGGATACGGTTGGCTTTTGGGGCTGCGAGGACACATTGCTGGCTCATGTCCAGCTTCCCATCCACCAGCACCCCCAGCTCTTTTTCAGCAGGGCTGTGCTCAATCCCTTCATCCCCCACCTTGTATTGATAGCGAGAGCTGCCTCGACCCAGGTGCAAGATTTTGCATTTGGATGTGGTGACACTCCTGAGGTTCACCTGGGCCTGCCCATCACATTTGTCCAGGGCAGTCTGGATGGCATCCTGTCCCTCTGGTGCACTGACTGCACCCCACGGCTCGGTGCTATCAGCTGCTTCCTGCTGCCCCCACCCCGAGAAACCCTCGGCGTGGCACAGGGCAGAGGATGCGCGGAGCAGAGCGCAGGGCCGTGCAGGGCTGCGGCAGGTGTGGGGCACAGATGCCCTCTGCTGGAACCGCTCCTGCTGCAGCCCTGTCCCCGCGCTCAGCCTCCCGACAGGGAATTCTGTGCCCTGCCTGCACCCAAAGCCCCTTCCTGGGAGCTGCCCCCACCGCCTCACAGAGGCACAAAGGCTGGAGAAGATCTCTGGGCTCCCCAAGCTCGACCCCTCCGTGCCCGCTAACCCTGTCCCGAAGCGCCACGTCTCTGTGGTTCCGGACACCCCCAGTGAGGGTGACCCCCCAGCCCTGGGCTGCTGTGCCGGCACCCGACCGCTCTTTGGGGAAGGAATCGTTCCCATCTCTCAACCTGACCCATCCCAGGCACAACGGGACACCGCCCCCCCTCGCCCTACGCTGTCAGCTGGAGCAGAGGCCGACCTCACCACACTCCAAGCTCTCGGGACTTACACAGCAGTGAGGTCTCCCTGAGCCCCCCCCGCTGCAGACCGACCCGTCCCATTCCCCACCCCGCAGCTCTGCTGCCCCTCCCTGGCTGCGCCGCAGAGCCTCAGCGCGCATCTGGCAGTGGGGGCCCACCCTGAGCGCAGCGCCGAGGCTGAGCGCAGGGGGCCGCGGGGGGGACACGAGGGGGCGGCGCGGGGAGGATCGCACCTGCTTCATGGGGATGGCCCTCCCGCTGCCGATGCTGTCCGCTTTGCACTCCGGCACCTTCTTGTCCCGCTCTGCATCCGCGCCCTTCCGAGACTGCAAGAGAAGAGATGGAAGTCATTAGGGTGGGATGGGAGGGACGCGGCCCCGCCGCCCTCAGGCAGGACAGAGCCCCGCGCCCCCG
>PPHD01018297.1:0-14618 GCA_002909625.1 Bambusicola thoracicus
CTGGCTAAAAAATGATATGAAACATGCAGGGGGAAAAATGAAAAACAAAATATGAAATTTAAAAACCAAAGGTAAGTTCTACTTCCAGATATCTGAGCAGAGAGAAAACTGTCTCTTCTTACATCTTTGGATTTCACAGAATCTAAAAACAAACAGGCAAACAAAACCACTTCTCGGGAGATGAGATATTCCCTCTCCTTGTTCCCAGGTATCATCATAGCAATTTCTTAACACCTAGTGACAGAAAAAAATCTATCTCAAGACTGTCCCAAAGACTATTAAAGGCCCTTTGTCAGTACTGCCTATGCCTGCTTTGGATCGGGCTTCACGGGACACTCAGGAACACTCAAAAAGAAATTATTTTCTCTTGTCATGCCCTTCTCACAGCAGTTCCCACAAGCAGAACGGCTCACCATCTATTTTGACAGAAGACCTGGAAAGAACATGTAGCATTAGTAAGCCAGATGATACAAGGTGCTGGATTTTGCCCTTTGATACATTTCCAGTAGAATAGTGTTGGTTCCCTTCCCCTAAATATTTTTGGATCAATTTCATGTACAGCTGGGGGCCTTTACAGGGATGAGCAGCCCCTCTCTCTTTGCACTGATGGTGCTCCAGTGTGTTGGCTGTGGTGAACCATGGTGAGAAACGCAACAGCCTGTCCCTTGTGGACCAAGGCCGGAAGATGTTAGGGTCAGGAGGTCCAGGCTTCAACTCCATCCAGAAACTGTTGGGGACTCCCTGTGACTCAGACTGCAAAAGGACTGCATCAGAGAGAGAGAGAAAAATAAGGTGGACGTCAAGAAGAGAGAGAAACTTTGATCCAGGCTCAGTTGCATGGGGGCCCCCAGCATATGAATACAAAAATTCCACTGGCCTTGTGATGTTTTGAAAAGTAAACTATGGAAGAAAGACCAGAAACTTCAAAGAAATTCCTGATTTGGAAATTGTCTGATGTAAAAGGTGTTAGCATAGAGGAGGGTAGAGAAATAGCCTGTTCTCAAAGGCACTCTACAAGAGGTCAAATGTTGGTCTGGCTCATATGGCCATTTTTTCCAGTTGTACAGTATATTGTGTAAACTAAATATAATGTAAAGATGCAAAAGCTTCCAGAAATGTCATCTTACAGACATTTGCTTGGATGCAATCCATGATTATGTGAAAACATTTACTTTGAGATCTAAAAGCCATGGTTACGTGGGTGTTCTGTACATTTTGCATTGGAACTTATGCTATAGAGCCAGAAAGGAGTAAGTCTTAATTTGAAATGACTTGTATTGGTATACTGGCCTGTATTGTATCCAAATGCAAATGCAGGTGAGTATTTGTGACAGATAGTTCACAACCTATTGAGAAGAACTGCCAGAAACCTTTACATGTGGCTAGGATTTCAGTCAAATCTCTGCTTGTACTCTCGTGACTCCAGTTGCCCCCAAGAATGGGTTACTGGAAAATCTTTAGATAGTAGCCAATTTTTATTCTGACTTGAGAGCTATTTAGCTGTGCTCACCACTAAGTTTATATATGACTGGACTTAAAGTTAGGCTAAGGTAAGGTGCTGCCCTTGAAAGGGCAGAGGTTAGGAAATGCCTGTTTAGAGAGCACAAATGAGTATCAGCTTTATTGTATAAAACTATTATCTTGCAACTCTTGCAATATACATCAAAAATCTGCAATCCAGACTTCTCTGTTTCTTAGTCTTAAGCATACACTTCTGTTAGGCTGCCCCAGTCAGTCACGCTGCAGGGATCTACAGGGAGTGATATACATTAGTATCAGTACTCAGTGACTCATCTGGCTCTGTTCTTGACATTATTGAATTTCTCACCTATGAAAGTATTTCAGTATCTCTTTACTATTTATAATTCTCTTTATATATTTAATAAAAGAAAAACAGTTAAGAAGCTCTTTTCTCTATGCAGTCAATAGAGATATGTCCCACAGCTCACTGTACCAGTTCCAGAAGCTGTAAAGCCCCGTAATTTAAACCTAATAAGATCAGGGCATCTTGGGTAAATCTAGGACCTCACCTTGCATGATTACATGAAGTTGTACTGCTCCAGGTAACACAGCAGCTCTTCTGTAGCCAGCTGGAGGATCTATAGCACTTAGTGTAAGCAGGCTCTGAAGAGTACTCCGTAGTCTTCAGTGGTGACCAAAGTTTTGGACCTAACAATATCCCTAACAAGACCATGTCCACACACTATCTTTACTAGTCCTGAGAAGCCTGCTCCAGTAGGTGAGAGTAAAGTGGGTTTTTAAGCAAGTTAGCATCTCTCTGACAGCCTGAATGAATACCAGAATGAATACCATTTCTTCTAGCAAAGTGTGTTTCATCATTTCACCCTCAACCCAGACACAGACTGCATTGCTATGCAGTCATTTAATGGGAGCTGTTGCACGGGAGAAGTTCATGATTCTGGAAGTTTTATGCATGATTTCAAATATAAACAGAATTAACCGAACATAGATTTTTGGAGAAAAAAAATGTGTAAAACAGCAACTGCAGAAAATTGAAAAGAATAAAACAAAAGAATAGAATTAATTAACTTACTGAAAATATCTAGAAACCTCATTTGCAACCTTTACTGCTGATGTTAGTGCAGCTGTGTGTGGGAGAAGCTGCTACATAAATTGAACCCATGGGCCTGAGTCCTGGCCCTTTGCTATCTGCATGCTTGGGACTGTCAAGTTTTAGCAGGATTCAGAGTTTTCCAGGCATCCGGACACAGAGCAGATTCCAAAGCTACAGTCTCAATATCCTGACAATTAAAATATGAAATAGGTCACATTTAATCTATTTATAGCAATGATCATCTTGAAAGGTCAGGAATGGATTTTGGCTCTCTTCTAATCAAAAGATCTTTACCATTTGCTTTAGCAGATGGGAATTTGCACAATGAACTTATTTCAGCTTAAGAAAGTTATTCACATTGTTTGGCCAGTGTATAGTGCGCAGCATATGCAAAGTAAGAATCCAACAGTAAGAAACTGAAACTTATATGTTTTGTTTAGTTTGGCAACAGGACTTGTATCTTCCAAGCCTAAACCTTCTCCTTTGAGCATCCTATGGAATATAAATGAGCCAATATCTTTCCTGACAGGGTAGCTGTGATTCATGTTATGGGTATGAATTTAGCCAAATAGCTTCTGTCAAGCCGGTGAAATAGATGAAATAGCATGTGACACTGCAGAGAACTTCTTTCCGCATAAAAATTGACCACCTTTTCAAATGTTGGCTGTCAAGAATTCCTATCCTCATCTTACTTTTCCCTTAAATTTTCACTTCATCACAAGTCTCCTTAAAGACAGCTCCGCCTTTACTGGCAGTCCCCGTACTACATACTATAGGTATCTGTGATCAAAATGAATTCAAAATCCAAAGTCAATGCTTTCATGCTTAAACTACTTATCTCTGCATCACACTGGAGCAAACACTGTTTGTTTCATGTCCTTGAAAATGGGTTCTCAGTTTCCAGTGGAGGTTTCATGAAGATTTAATAATTGTGAAAACTGGCAGTATAAGTGTGCCCTCTTGTTATTAATGCATCTGTGACAGAGAACAGAAAAAAAAGAAAAAAAACAGGTGGTACAAGTAAATGTTTTGAACTCCCATTATACTCAGGCATATACGGAATTAGTTGCAAAAGAATATTATAGGAATATGATTCTATGAATCTATGATTCTATTCTATAATTTTATGATTCTTGCAGTAAGAATGGTTTTCTTTAGCATTAACAAAGAGAATTCTTACAAATCCTTACAAAGGCAAAGAGTAATGCAGCAAAGTGGTTATCACAGAATCACAGAATCACAGAATTATCAAGGTTGGAAAAGACCTAAAAGATCATCCAGTCCAACCATCACCAATACTCCCCAGCTAAATCATATCACTCAACACAACATCCAAACGTTTCTTGAACACCCCCATGTTCGGTGACTCCACCACCTCCTTGGGCAGTGCATTCCAGTGCCTGACTACCCTTTCCGAGAAGTAACTACCCTTTCCGAGAAGTAGTATGGGTTCATCAAGGAAAAGTTCTGCCTTGAGTAATTTGATTCCCTTCTGTGATAAGGTTGGCTGCTTACTAGATGAAGGGAAGGCAGTGAAAATAATCTTTCTGCATTTTAGTAAGGCCTTTGATACTGACTCTCATAGTATCCTTCTAGACAAAGTGTCCAACTGTGAGATAAACAGGCTTACACTGTGCTGGGTGATAAGTTGGCTCAGTGGTAGCAGTGCAGCTAATAGAGCTACATCTGGCTGGTGGATGGTCACCAGAGTAATTCCCTGGGGAATTATTCTAGGGCAAGTCCTGTTCAATATTTCTATCAGTGATCAGGATGCAGTACTGGAGTGCATCCTCAGCAAGTTTGCTTTCTATTTGCATTCTATCCTAATTTGTAAGCCAAATGTATTTTTGAGGCTCAGAGACCACAGAAACAAATTATCACTCCTGATATTTCCCTAGAAAATAGAGCAGCTCAAAGAATGGCTAGTGATTCCCATCTGGATTTTCTTGCCAATTTAGAAGTAGACTAAAATAATTACTTTTCATTTTACAGTTTATCCTCTTGTATACTATTCGTTAGGTACTTTTTATACCTATTATACAACTTCATATAGGCACTGCTACTTTATCCTTTTAAAGATCTCTTTGCAGTTACTATGTTTTCACATATTTAATAGGTATAAGCTTTTGTTCCTGGCATTTCTTTCTGCTTCCAGACATACACTTCTATTATCAATGCTAATAAATCTTTCTTCTTCTGTTGATATCATAAATAAATGATTTTTTTAAAGAGGATCAGCATGAGGCCTATCAACTACTCCAGTTCTCTTATTTTATGGAAGCTTTATAGGTTAAGTAGTATGCATTTTGACCCTCTGCCTAAGGTTTAGTTCCATATCTAATATCCAGTGCAGAAAGTCTGTGAACATAGCAGTCAGTGCAATTCTGCTCATGTCTACATTAGCCAATGAATGCACATGTTCTCTTTTTACAGTAGCATCATTACACTAGAAACAATAATAATAATAAAGAAAGAAACAACAGGTTTCCTTCTTACTCAGTTACAGATCTACATACATTTGCAGTTTATTGCAGGCACCCAGCTATTTGTGGGCTCAGAAAGCATGAGTAAGCTATGAACTAAGCCACCACTGGGAGTGGGGTTCAGGCACTGGCCCTTGATCATCCAGACTGCTTAACTGCTTGCTTAATCCCTAATTTAGGTCTTATCAAGTTCTCTGAAGGGCTGTATTCCCTGGTACAGCTGTGTTAACTGTTAACACCAGGGTCCAGGGTCCACTCCCAACGGCTTCAAATTTTACTACACTTGCCTCCATATTTGTGGTTTAAAGCATCATTCAGGCAGCCATCACTATGTTATGTAGATGTGGTCAGTCTATTCCAGAACAAGCAAGTCCTAAGCAGATCAGACATAAGTCAGTGAATATTAATTCCTAAGATTCTTTTACTCAGCAATATAAATAAAACCTATGGTTTATATGATTTGGTGCTGAAGCTCTCACCTGGGATATACGTGGCATTAAAAATTCTAAGACCTTTTCTGTTCCCTGTGAGAAAATTTGTTTTGGAATGTCACTATTTTTTTCTCCAAATAGAAATGGTCTCTATCTATACGCTTAGTGCTTTTTACTCCAAAACCTTGAATTCCGTGACTCTGATGGATCATGTTTTCCTCAGCTCTTCCTTGAGCTTCTGTCTTATCAGGCTTCAGTGCAGGTCATTAGTCTCTAATGAATTTTATAGGTATTCTGGAGAATGTTTCCAATATGTTACAAGACTCTGATAAGCTGCTCCTAAAGCATAACACTCCGGGATGAAACCAGTTCTCAGCATTAGGTTGTTTAATGCCAATGTATTTAATTCTTAAGGGTCAATAAGAGCAAGCTGCCTAACTTGTAAAGAAATAACTGTACTCATTGTTTAAAGCCTGATACAATACTGATTGCAATCAATAAAAAGATATAAAACTCCAGTTGTCTTTCCAAGATTTCTGAGAACAGTTGTGAGTGCATGGAACCTCACATAAAACAGTAACTGCTCTCCCTTCAGAGGGATTTTCACTTCCTTGTGTTACATGTTGTACTAAATGGACTGAAGCAGTCAAACAATCTAAATGATTTCAGTCTGGCGAATGTGAGTGATAATAGGGCTTTGTTTTTTTTTCCCCTATGGGGTTGTTCTTGTGTGTTTGTTGTGATTTTTTTTTCAGAACAACCTAGGTGGAAGTGGGACAGCACCTCTTATTTTTGACCCCATGCAACAAGAGCTCTTTGTGACATATTCGTGAAGTGTTCTGAAGCTTGAAGCTGTGAACTGGGAAAGAAGTATAGCTGGTAACAAAGATCCTCTAACTGACCTTGGTTGGGAAGGAAAAAGTTTCTCAGAGTTTGTTCTAGTGAGACATCTAGCTGCTCTTGTGTGCTAGTATCAGAGTGAGAAAGAAACAAAATGGTTGCATCCGAAGCTGAATGTTTCACATATAATTTTAAAGAATTTTATTTTTATTTATCACTGAGGGTAAACTGAGTGATCACATCTCTGCCCGGGGCCCTGTAAGTCTAATACATGCCCAAATTCTAATGTGAGGGTTCCAGCAAAATTAATCAGATTATTCTCATTCTTAAGAGTTAAGTGCTTTTCTGGAGTAGGATCTGCAGGAGAGGAAAAGGGCCAAGCCTACCCAGCTGCAAGTTTAGCAGAGCTTACGCCAGGTTTGAATTTGCTCCAGCAAAGAGAAATGGCTGCATATCCATAATTTACAGGACTATAAATATCAAGAGCTCCACTGATGTCATGCATGAGCGTGTAGTTCTTAATCAGGTAACATTTCCGCTGGCTATGAGATAAGCGCCTTTAAGAAAAGGACTACAGGACTGAGCTGTCACAGCTCATTTTAACCTTTTTTTTTTTTTTTTTTTTTTTTTGCATTTAAACTCCTTACATCCCAGTTTCTATCACCGTTCTCCCATTGACTGTTTTTAGTTCATTTCAACAGTGCTTTTTTGTTCCAGTGTGACTGTATCAGCTTTAGCATCCAAAAGATAAAAGGCTATCTGTGGTTATCCACGTGAATCTTTGCACCCTTTACTGAGATTACTGCTACGAAGGGCTAAATTTTGGCCTGACACATTCATTTACTGGGCATACTACAGAAGCTTGGCCCCTGGAGGTGAAGATAGATAGAAGAGGGGCAAAAGTGCAAGTAATATTTTGAGCTCATTTAAGGGCTGAAGTTACTAAATCTTAATTAGTTAATGGCTGCTTTGGTTCCCATTCTTGGCATGTTCAAACTGTGCCTCCAAAAGAGTATATAAGAGGTCAAAAACCTAGCTATTACTTCTTCATTATAAGGAGGAAGTTTTAAAATGTCCACGGCTTTTATTTTGAAATTTATTATGCATTCTTTATTTTGGCAGGTTTGAGATAAACCAGCAAACATACTAATGAAGACAAGAACTGTCCTGAGGAAATACCTCCTATTAGTTAATAAGCAGACACAGTGGCCTGGATTAGGAAGGAACATGACAACATTGTTGAAAATGAAGATGTGTATCCTCAGTGAAGCCAATGAGTTCACAGAAGCCAGGACTGTGTAACCTGCTGCTGCACATCAGGATTCCAGGAGAGGAAATGAACACTACGAATAGTGAGAGCAGTAATACACAAGGGTGAGATAAATTTATTTCTCAACTGCATTTTGTCTTAGAAATTTTAAAGTAGCCTTTCTGTACCGAGAGAGGCTCCAGAAGATCAGCTGCCTGATGCACTGCTGTGTTCCAAATGGAAAGATGATTGTCAGCCCTCTGGTTTGCTAACTTTTATCTCTCCTGATAAATGAACTTTAAGTGGTCAGTTGTTGACAAAAGCCCTCTTTTTAATTGGATATGTGAATTGGACCTTACGTAACCTGGCAACATGCTATCATCCCTGGACCTTGTCACTCAGATTAAACCTTGGCTCCTCCAGGAATGGGGGTGTTCAGAGTCTACATTTTTGCTATTTGGAGGCAAAGAACACATATATAAGCCCCAACATAAAGGGAGAAAATCTTTCAAAGTTTTGATTCAGCAGGAATTTGCCCAAAATAGGCAATAACCAAAGAAACTTCATTTGAATGCAACTAGATAAAATTGTAGAGCTCTCACATTGTCCCATAGGAACTGATTTTCCATGTCTCTGAAGGAATATCTGGCCAAGAAGGTTGAGCTGTTGGTAAGACACGAGGGCAAGGCCAAGAAGCCCCTTATCTAAGGAACACTGCTGCCATTCAGTTACTCCATGGACCTTCCTGGGAAAAAAAAAGTTCAAGAGATCAGTAAAGGGACTGTGCAAATATCTGCCCAATCTGTTTTCATTTGTAGTATGCCAGTTAGCAAAAGGCACTTTCCAGCACTTTGTTTTGAACAGAGCTCCAAGTACACTTTAAAAGAATCTCAACTACTGTGAAAGATGGAGTTCATGAACTGAATATTTTTCCTTTCTTTCTGTTTTGTCTTCTGGATTTTTTTTATTTTTTTTTAAGCTATTGATTTATCTCTAGTTGGGAAACCTCCCAGCCTTTTTAAATCATTAAACTTTTGTTGTGGAATTGCTGCAGATCTGTATGAGGGTCAGTCAAAGTCCCCATCAAAACAGATAACACCGCAGACGCTCATCCTCTAGCTTCAGAACAGCTTCAGTTTTTCCCTTCAGAGACGGCATCCCAGTGCTAACAGTGCTCAGTCCTACACAGGAGGTGGCAGGCTGACCAGTGAACTCTCCTAACCCAGCGCTAGTTAGTACAGCCAAAATACAATCGTTAGTTTCAAACCTGCACCATTGCTAACTTGGCCCATTTCATGGGAAGCACTCACATAAGATGGGTCACCAGAGGTTCAAAAAGAAGCATACCTTCAAGTAGAGGAATTGTAATGAGCAGCTGGGTGACAACAAGAGCAGATCCCATATCCCTTAATGTAACTAACAGATTGATGTCCATAGCCAAACCATCCCTCATTTCCTAAACACCCAAAGCATCCAAGAGACAGCGCAGCCTGCCCTTCACTCTTAACTTGCTGTAGCCTTCTTGCACCTTAACATGATGCTTTCAAGTTCCTCAGTCTTCTCCCTGTAAATGTACTTTACAAGTTAATTATTGTTTTATGGTTTGTGTTCACTGTCCATGGGGTTCTTAAATTACTGCATCTGAGAAAGAAAAGTTATCAAATTCTGCTCATCAAGACTGATCTCTTGATGTATGTTGTGTAATACCACTGCTTGATGCAGTTCCAGAAGGCAAAATTATCATAACCAGAACTGAGTTCAAGTAAAGGAGACTGATAATTGGCTTGTTCTTGATTTGATAGCTGCCTTGCTTAATTCCTAACTTATTTTGATGTTAGTTTTAAAGACCTAAGCTGACTGATAATCTGTGGCTTCTTTGCTGGGTCTTGGTGGACTTAAGTTTTTCAAGGTTTGTTTTTATTCATTTCATCTGTTTTGTTACATTTCCATTTGTTTAACTAACATAAGAAAGTTTTCAGTGAGGTTAGATCATTTCTGTTGTTGAACAGAACAGTCCAGAACATCCAAAAAAACTGGGTAGATATCATCCAGACAACATAAAAGCCAATATTTAAATCTTACTTTGTAAACTAATTTAAATCACATGTTATTACATGTTCTGATGCTTTAAAGTTGTTTCCTTTGAAACTTTCATTTTTATGCTCCCATGCAGGAAATACAATAAACTTGTTTATTTCATTTGTCAGTTTTGTGTTTCTGAATTTCTTCATCAAATCCGTTATCTTCCTTAAGTATCCAACCCTTACCAAAGCTATGCACAGAGAGGGAAATGGGTTTCCTGCTGTACTTGCAGTGCTGGAAAGCATGGCAAAGAAAAGGGCAAGCAGAGGTGCAGGCTTATGAGAAGTGTCTGAAAAAAGATGTTAAATCGGCATTATATTTTGGAGACATTTTGGCAGGATGAAAAAGCCAAATAGTTTCAGGATCATGGGATAGTTCAGGTTGGAACAGACCTCCAGAGGTCAAATGGTTCAACTTTTCCATTACAGCAATGCATCACAGTAAAATACTTGCTTATAACTTGTTGCTTTTCCTGGCCTTTTATTTTATCTTGTTACTCTACCTTACATTGCTTTTTAATTTGAATCAGCCTTACTAAATCAGTAGAAAACGTTTGCATAAAGCAAGTACTTTTCATTTATCAGTTGAATAGAAGCAGATTAAGAAAGAATCTCTAGTCTGGATCTCTGTTGGAATTAGTAATAGAGATGATTTTCAAATATGCTTTTGAAAGGGACCTCGACACATACCAAAATCTTTCTCTCCTTGAGCAATATGGAGTTCTTCAAATTCCTCAGGATGCACAAATGGGACAAAGATGTTAGGAGTCAAAAATTAACAAGCCCCAGTGAAGGAGAAGAGCAACAACAGCTTTACACAGCTCCACTTAGAAAGAGAGGGAAGGTTCAAGTAAAAAGAGGTTGGTTAAGAAGGAGATGCTAACTAGTCGAGAAATGTGAAATTTCAGTATGTTTTTATCATGACATCATTCCCTAGCAATGATTATCTCCCTTTCACTTATTGCTCTGAAGAGGAGAGACTTTTTATGGAAGCACAGGTAGGGTTACTCATAATTCTTGTTCATTGGAAAAGACAAGAAACCCTACATATGGGGTGAAAAAAGCCAGTCTCATTTGGTAATTCCTGGTTCTCACAAAGTACAGGCATGTTTTATTTCCCAGGGCCTACTTTACTGCTATTGTTTCTTCTTCTGTAATACCCCTGGTGAGTTTTCAGAGATGAATACCTAGTGGGAGGGAGTGAGTGCAACCATAGTGCAAGTGAAATTATCAACCTTACTAGTGACCAATGATAGGAGAAAACCTCACATCAAGAATGTGCTCAAGTCATCCAAGATCAAATGAAGACTATCGGTGAGTATCTCCAGAAGTGCACAACAATATACACTGCCCCTTCATTACGTAGTGAAATGAAGTTGCCAAGGCAAACTGGGCAAACTGCATTCCCATAATTTTATTTTTTATTGTATAAGTCAGGATTGGTATTTCTGTTTATGTGGCTGCCATCCAAAAGCATTTAAAAGGCCTTTTCAGATTTAAGAAAAAAAAAAATTCCCTTCCCTGTTTGAACTTGGGGTCTAAGAAACTAACCCTTTCTGCCTTGATGGCAGAAATTTGGAGTTACGACTGCCCATTTCCTTAGTGCTTACACAGTTTATGTCACACATACATGTTGATTAATGCTAAGGACTCTAGACACAGAACTGGTCCAAATTAAATAATAATAATGATTGTAACAGAGTTTTAGTAGCTATTAACCGTGAGTATTTATTTCTACTATGAGCTTTCTTTCCCATGCAAAACATACATACATGTGCATGCATATTTAAGTAGTTGGGAACTATTCAAAACAAGTTATTTTGAGGGTTAGGAAATAGCTTGTCTCACGGTTGCCAATTGATTTTGGAATAACTCTTTTCATGATGGAGGGGAGGAGAAAATGAAGATAAAAACATCAACTCTTCAGTTCAAGGATACTGGATGTGAAAGAAAAGGAAAACTTATCCCTATCTCATTTTTCTGCATCCAGATTCTCCTTTATTTTCTGTTCTGAAGATGAACAGGGGAGCTCTAGACATTCTGTTACCCTCCTCAGGCTGGGCAGAAAAGGCAAGCAGCCGTTCTTCTGTGCTTTCCTCTTCTCCACTTTGATCAAGTTAGAAAGAGAAAAGAGATACATTCAATAATGGGCAAGTGGAAATATCATTAGTCTCATTTAGATAAATTTAAAAATGTATGAAGTAGCTCTCAGGGCCAGACAAAGGGCTGAGGTGGAATATCTGAGTCCCATCTAAAACTAAGCATGTGTAAATCAGATATCCTGATACATTCCATCAGAGCCTCCAGTGCCAGTGTTCGTCATAGTTGTTCATCACAGTCACAGACTGTGTTCTTCAGTCTGTGAAGTTTCTGACATATATTTAGGATTTTGTAATATGTTCATAAATAGCCACAATACGTAACCTCTGAATAGCAGTGAAATTTAGCCCTCCCTTTGACTTATTTTATGCTTACTTTGTATTTTGCCTTCATCTCACTCTGTTCTTTCTCCACAGGATGAATAGTTATTACACTCCTCCCAGGAACAAATGAGAGATGGGAACCCTCAGGATGGGCAGAGCCATCCATGCTGAACACTTGCTGTCTCCAGCCTTGCACAAAATTAATGTTACAGACAGAAAGCTAAGTTTCTAAAGCCTCAATGCTGCTATACTTTAATATCTTGAATTAAATTAATGGGTGAGACAGCAAAAACAGCCCAACATCCTTCTTTTCCTTTCTTTTTCCTCTCAAAAAAACAACAGGCATTTTGGAGAGAAATAAGATTAAAACTTGTGTTTCAGTGGAGTGTACCTGAAGCAAGAACATATTAGAACTTCTTCAGAATAATATTTCATCTTAAGACATCTAAAAATGTTAATTATCAGACATTAATAGCTGGAAATACTGCAACATAAAATTATTAAAAGTCAAAGTTATGTCAGCAATAATTACTTTGCTGTCCAGGTATTATTCAAGCTTACCAGAAACCTCAATAAACAAATAAAAACCACAGATCTTTATGACTTTTTGTCTTTTCTCCAAACATTATCCTTTCCCTCCCAATATTAAAATACACTTTCTAGAGATGAATGATACAAAATACAATGCGGATTGTTGATCCAAGAAGTTCTGTGGACAGATTCATTTTGAAATACACATACAGGTAGTCATATTTCCAGAAAAATCAGTTTTGAAATTACTCTTTTCTCTTCCTCCAAAGTTACTAGGACAATTAAGCTCTGGGATAAAGTTGATAGTGTATCAGTGTAAAGCATCTGAAGGTTTATGAGGGAAAGGGAGAAGGAAGAAGAAAGACTATGAGACTAAGAATGTTCAAAGCAGTCTTTTAACACTGCATCTGAGTGCAAAGCAAACAGTCACTACTTCCCGGCTGAGTAAAGCAGTTAACTCTACCCATTCTTGATATCAGGGATTACCACTTATGGCAACATTAACTGCATTGCTTTGTCCTTAAAGAAAAACTGCTCACCTGGATGCTGGGGCACAGCTAACAGTCAGGGGCAGGAGGCATCCCCTAATTCTGCAAGCACATTTTAACACATGGAGCTGATCCTCTAAAGAAATTTCAACAAGCCTCTACATCTAACATGTCAGGTTAGGGGAGATGCTACGCCACGGGAAGTCCACAGCATCTCATATTATCAAAGCCAGGCCCCACGTGCAAGGATTGACCTGGCAGCCACAGCCTTGCCAGAAAATATGGGGAAGCTGAAGCAGGGTCTTGCTGAGGCCCCGCACGCTGCTTGCAAAGTGAAGCACTTCCAGCCTGAGCAGCTGTAGCATATTCTCACAAATATCTGACAAGTTTCTTTGACTCCTTGCCAGTTTGAGCTGTGCCCAACACTTCCATCCTTCCCCAAGCTCCACAGTCCCTTGTAACTGCTGCCTGAAACTCAGGCACATACCAAATACAGCTCCTTTCCTCCCCTTAGCGTGCAGACATCCCACCCCAATTAATTAACTCAACAGTGGCTTCATCTCTACGAAGCTGTGGCTTCCCACACTTTATCCCCCTCATTCTGCTTAGAGACATCAGCACATTCCTGACTTCATCACTTGTTAACTCCCTTTTGTTAATGGCTGGTGAATCCTCTCTTGCTGGCCTGCTCTGATTTGGTATGAATTGAGCCTGGAAGGGTGTTTATGTGTTCAATTGCTGTTACAGCACATAACAATCTCTCAAGTTGTACTTTATCCCTGCTCCTATATCCAGAATTGAGAGGCTTTCAGGCCTTCTCAGCCTGTCATCCTATACTGTCCATCTTGTGAGCACCTGGTAAGGAGCAGGAAAGCTTGAGTTAGAGCAAGATAGATGCTGCTTTGTGTTTGATTAACAAAGGTTAGTAGAGGTTGATAACACCATCATTATATGCTCTGAAAGTTATGCCTCCTACAACAGATACAAAGACCACAATAATACTGTTTGATGGAGCAAACTCTCAGCTACAAAACACTATTTTTCAACAGTCACCACTGTGAGCTATGCATTTTCACTAGCAATGAACAAGAGCCTGCATGCCATGCTCACAAAACATCTGCCCCAGCAGAGGTGACCCACTGTTTCACAGCTGCTACATTGGCATGAACACATGGAAGTCAGAAGATGTCAAATCTGGAATATACGGTGGTTGTGATTGGACAGTTCCGCCAAGATTAGCGAAGTGTTCTATCATCTTCAAAATGGGATGGGCCCCTGGCATTATCATGTTGCAAGAGAAAGATTTTCTTCTTCTCCAGCCTGACTCTGGAATTTCAAGCCTTCAGCTTAGTCAGTGATGGAGCAGTCAGGAGCTGACATATTTTCCTCATGGAGGAATTCAGTTCCACCCCTTTGCTTCATATTCACTTCCATGTCATTTTGTCAGGCTGAAATTTTGTATGTTTCAGTAAACAAATTCATCCCAAAATTATAACTGTGAAGTTTCTCAACAATGA
>PPHD01018298.1:0-14617 GCA_002909625.1 Bambusicola thoracicus
GATTGGAACATCCCTGTGTATACTCAAATCAAAACTGTTTGCATAGAGCCATAACAAAAACGACACCATTCTGTCAGTATCAATTCTAGAAGGATGTGGACGGTCAGCTATTCAGTCAGTGTAATAGAATAGAAATGGCTCTAACCAAATGGATAAAGCCAAGGTTTAAATATTCCCCTCCCTCACTTCTGACTGTAAGAAGGGAAAATAACAAAAAAACAAAAGATAACACTGCCGTATTTGTTAACTAAATAAATTCTTCCTCGTTCATTGAATAACGTGATAGATTACATAATTCAAAATGAAGTTGTTAAAATAGAATCTAGTATCTAAACAAAAGTAAATCATTAGTACATGATTTTAGTAAAAAGTAAAGCATTATGCTGACTTCTAAATAAATAAGTTGCAACTTCAGTGCTTGCCATCTTCTCCATATATTTAGAAATAGGGAGTTGAAATCAGTGCATTGAGAATTATACTCACAAACGACGCTCTGTTCTGAAGAATACAGGCAAAAAACAGCAGCATTACAAGCCCCAAGCACTAATAGGCTCTCCGCAGGATTTTCATCCAACAAAACAATGAAAACAATTGCATATGAAAACCACTAGTTTTTTTCCCGAGTTTGTTTGTCCTGTGTCTTAACCCAACTTGCAGCTGTCCAGTTTGGTAAAGGATAACTGGAAAGACTGGCTTACCTTCAACAGCATTGCCAGCATCGTCAGTAAAGTGTCTACGTAACCATACGTTTTGCCTTGGGAATACAACAGCGTAGAACGATGGAGGAGTAACTTTAATTCCTAGGTAACATCAAATATCATTATTCAACCACTCACAAAGAAACAATTTATGAAACAAACAATTATTAACACAACACAGGATTAATAGAATTGTAAAATATTCTACAAAACTGCATGCGTGGCAATCTCCGGTCCTACACCATTAACATCTTTGAATACTACCATAGTCTGTCAAATACCATATCATAATCTGGAAGCCAAGAAAACACCTTGCTCACCTGCTGGGCAGCATTAGCATCCTGAGCCAGTGTATCTGGATCATACATTTGTTCCAGAGCCTCCAGAGCTTTCTCAGGCCGTCCCAGTTGCTGCTGTAGCGTTGAAAGTGAGATTCTCGCATCCAGATGCAATGGAGCAAGATCAACAACCTTAGTATAGCTCTCTGCGGCACGCTCCATGTGTCCCAAAGCCTTCAAGCACTCTAGATATACCATATAAAACACCATACACTTAAACGGCAGAAAAAGAAGATTAAATGCTAGCAAAATAGTTAACATACTTTCTAGATGCACTTCCAGTGAAAACCACTCAAAACATGTATTATTCAAGTGAAAATATTCAGAAATAAGCACTGATGCATCCAGAGTTCCACTTAAGCATCATCAGTTGATACAAAACGGAATGTAGAATAGATGCTGTTCATTTAGATGAAAATAAAGTACTTGTAGCTGAAGGTAATTTCAGTCTGTAACAAGAACAAAACCCTCATGGCAGGGTAGTCATAGTAAACTCCAGTTATAGTTTTGCAAATACAGAGTATTGTTCAACACGCGTATCTAAATTCCAGTGATCTTAGATGAAGTTCTCTGGAAATGCTCAGCACTGTGCTACCATCTCTCAGTACCACGTTTTCAGCAGCCCTCCTTAACCTGCATGCCGAAGCCAGACGACAGCCAAGTTGTATCGTTCGGAACAGACGAGGGCGCTCAAGAGCGGCAGTGCTGAGTTGTATTCTCCGACATCCAGAAATGCCTCTGCAACATCCAAATACAAGTCACCCATTTCTTCCGGATTTTGTTCCACCAGAGTGGTCAAAAGAGGCTTTAAAAGCAAGCAAAAAAACAAAATATTAAAACCCACAAATAATCACCAACAGCACTGCTTTAAGATCTGCTTTCGGAAGCTCCTTTTTATGCTGCAACTTTTATGCAGTTTGCATTTTGAGCCATACTTCCTTCACTTCAATATTACCACAGAAGTGAAAAATAAAGATCAGGATTTCACAACTGCTGAAAAAGCCACCTTTCACTATTCCAGACCTATTACATCCTACTCATCTGTATCTTTCACAAAGAACATTAAGATTTATGAGCGCTTTAAAACAAAGTCAAGGTACGTTCCTCAGTGTTCCAGACTTGGTAGCATGGTCCCAGGCCTAACACAGCCCGCTGGCTTTCATTTACTGTTCCTTGGAAATATTTCCAGCTGAAGGCATAACATATAAGGACAAAAATAGCATTTCTGCTACTAGAGGTTTGCTAGGTGTCTGTCTTGGAGTGGAAGGAAAGCAAAAAGAATCTTCAAAACCCTCTCAACAACCTCAGTCATATGGAGACTGGAAAAACCATTTGCTTTGTTAATTTATCCCCTGGCTTCTCAGTTTGTTTCTACTTACATTGAGAGGCTCTAGGATGTTCAAGTGCACCAAGCACACCATCAGCTTGACTGTGATGTCTATGGGAACCCCTTCAGGTATACAGCAGCTAACCTTCTCCACAGCTGTGGAAAGAAGAAAAAATTTCTCTCTGAGCCCTTAAGCTTTAACAACCATCTCACAAGAGCCTCACATCCTCTCCAGACTATGATGAGCTACAAAGAGAAGAATATGTTCTCAGACTCCAGCAAAATTGGTGTAGGCCTACCCTCTTCCCTTCATTTGTAACTTACCTCATAGCTGGAATAAATTATCCTTACTATTTTATCTGAAATATCAAGTGCTATCACAGTATGCATTGACTTCAACAGCAGGATCTGTATGATGTGTTCAGAGTGCTCCCCCTCTGGGCTTGTTTTGTAAGGCTTTCCTTTAGCAATATAGGCAACTGTACCCTCTTCTCCTTACTTTCTCTAGGAAATATTCCATATTAAGCTATTTTTCCCTATTAAACAAAGTGCTGCATATCAAGAACCTGGCTGTATGTATATATGGCTGGACACAGATAACTACAGAACATTATGGAACACGTTGAACAAATGTAATCTGATGAGAATGAAAGCATGAGAAGGGCTAGCAAACTGCTACCAACTCCACTACTGCATTTCTTGCACATCTGGTCACTAAAACCTCCAAAGCACTCTGTTCAAGTCCTCCTTTACCTTAATTTGCACACTGAACATTTAAAGGGTGACCATTAAAACCTGACAAAACAGTGATTTCCAACTTAAGGCTTCCCTGTGACCTTCTATATCCGCATACAGTTACAGCAAATCACAGTGTGCAGATTAATTCATCATTCTCTTAACACCCAGCACAAGAGTAACCATCCACCTACCGCTAAATTCATATAAAAATGAAGAATTTTATTTTCCAACTGGGTAAGTCCTGGGAGAATGTTTTGCCTTTGGTGGCTGGATGTGCTAAAAGTAAATTCTCAGTAAAGAATACAGTATGCAAGGAAACTTTCCTGGATCAAGCCCTATTTCCCTACTGTTAGAAACTCTCATGATTTTGCTAAGATTCCAGCCTGATTCCAGAGTATATGATCACTTCATAGACTTGTACTAGATTCAGCAACTTAACTACTTACCTGCAGCACTCGATTCAGCAACTGGCTCACCTTGGTTGTCAGTCACTGCCTCCCGGCTTTCCTGAGTTTCTACCACTGCTGCTGCATCATCTTAAAGGGAAAGAGATTACCCTTAGTAGCACTGGCTAAGACAAAAATTACTCAATTGTGAATCCACGCTTGGCTGGTAGTTTACTCTTGTTTAAAACCGAAAAGCAGACATTCTCTTGAAGGACAGCAGAGCAAGAAGCATTCAAAAAAAAAGCTGTAAAGCAATGGACAGTGAGGAACCAAGCTCTTGGGCAGTTCAGCAGCTTTGTCTTAACAAATGACATACTCCAGGTAATAGCAACACTGTGTTTTAATTCCCACACTTGCAATTTTGCTCCTTGAAAATTATCTGTTAAAAGTTCCTATCAGGACAGTCGTTCACTGACCATGTTCACTGATCATCTCTATCTCACCTGCTCCATTAAAATAAAACACCAACAGAATTATCTTACACCTACGACGGGTTTGGACTGGACGACTAAAACAACTGTCCTGTTCAATTAAAGAGGAGACTGACTGCTTCAGAGCTGGCACGCTGTGATTACTCTACAGCCCAAATAGAAACATCTTCAGACCTGAGCGATGGCTTTCATGAGACAGATTTCCTAAAGAGGACCTGTTTTACTCAAGTCAAAATTGCAGACCAATATCCCTAGATATTTGTATATCACAACATTTGAATGTTTAGGAAAAGAAGTATAATTTACAGAGCATTAGTTTCAGGTCAAAGCTCGATATTCTTGAGCACAGATAATACAAAGTTTATCTGACTTTTTTTCAGAAGTTCCTTAGCTAGCAGGAATAACTGGCCTGACATTACACTCAGAGGAATGCTCAGAACTTCAAAAGGCCTCCAATTGCAGGGAAAGTAGTCCTTGTCTCTAATGAGTCACCAGGGCTAATTGGACATCACAGTAACTCCTCAGAGCACGCTGAGGTCATGCAATGTAACTCATTAAAGACACTGAAGAGTTTCAAAAGTGAAAAGCCTGTCAATATGCATCAAAACATAGCCATGAGTTGAAAAGGTAACGGAAAGAAAAATGTCACACTAGACGAACAGAAAAAAAGGTCATATTAGATGAACAGAAGAGTCCTACTAACCACCTGTTAACTATTTACCTTTTTTCTCCTCAGCAGGACTTTTTTCTGATGCTTTCCTTTCAAGTACAATTCCTGCATAATCAGTAATAACCTAAAACAGAAGAGTAACTCAGATCGTTTTAAGGACTTTAAGGATATATGCAGCGATCAGCCTACATGGCTGTTTCTTCAGATATCACAGAAGTTGTCAGAAGGGCAGCCTATGTTTCGCTTAGGGTTAGCTCACTCGTATACGGTTTCATCACCCTATGTCTTTATCCACTATTTTTGATCTAATCAGCATCTCCTTATGAAATAAAACAGTTACTTTCATCATAACTAGAAAAGTTTTGTTCTGTTTAAGCATTTTTAGCTTCTTTTTAGAGCTTTAAGATTATAGGTAAAGAAAGCAAATTATCATGTAAACAGCTAAGTTTTCCACAGATCTTTCTAAAGTGCTGCTAGGTTTGCTCATCCTAACACAAGGCAAGGAAACTGCACAGTTTGTCTCAGTTTAAAAAAGGTAAAGCAGAATCTACAGCTACCTACAGTCAGACATTATACAAAAGCCCTGGTCATACATTATAACCTCAGTAAAACTAGCACAGTTCAACAGAACAGCTAAGTAAGGAAATGAAAATCAAAGACAGACTAGTTGAGGCATTCACTTGCCCACAGGGGGCTGTGAGAGGAGAAACACAGAAGTGCGAAGGATTGTTGATCTAACATCCAGTACCACTTGGCATTTTCATTCAAGAATTGTCAAGTAAATATTTAGGTAATAATTACTGTTGCCAAAACAAGAGTGTCAAATAAACACATGGCCCTGGGTTTACTAGCTCAAATACAGATTCAGCTATCTAGGAAAGAAACACCATCACAGCAAGAGACCTGAGGAGAACCATCAGAAAGAAACACAGAACAGTTCTACAACTGAGTACTGTATTAACAAATCAGTACCCAAATACCGAGTACAGAGAATTACCTGTTTACGTTTTTAAACTAGAAAGAGGTACAGGGAAGAGCCAGCAGAACTGTCTGTAGGCTTGTAATGCTTTACACTGACAGAGAGAGAGAACGAAATAAAATCTTACGTAGGATAAAATAAAGAAGTAATTTAATATCAGCAAATGAGAACATTTAGAAGGAGAAAGTCCCAATTATTAGTGGCTCTTCACTCTATTTGGGAAAGTATAAGGGCCAGATTGCTACAGTGTTCTTCTCAAAGCCAGACCAAACCAAATAGGAAATATGCACAGAAGCCAGGGGTAATAGCCACAAGAATAAACTGGGAATAGAGATATGATCTTCTCCAATTCCTTATGTCTCAGAGTTGAGTTCTGGTGTTCTGGAATGTGTGCCTGATAATTTAAAGCAAAAGTTATTAGTTATAACACAGGTACACCAGATTAAGCACAAGTGCCTGTGTGCGAAGCATTAAGCCATTCGGTGCCACTGTTTTAACCTTCACCTTAGAGAATGCCCTTTGCTGGTAGTACAACAGACCCCCAGATCAGCTGGTAGCTATCCCCTGGCTACTGAGGTTATGGTAGTTGTGGAGAAGGAGAGAAGAGACCCCAAAACTTTAACTGTGGAACAGCAGATGAGTCTTATCAGCCCCAGTGTTAACTTCAACGCTGATTACTACAGAACTAATTGGGAGCAATCTGATCAGCTCTATTACTACAGAAGTATGACTGTATTTAAGAACTACAGGAATATAAACTGTCCATCCCGTGCGGCAGAGTTGCTGAACACAACAGAGAAATGCATGTAATTCTCCATACCGCCAATGCTTTGTCATACTGCTTAGAGGAGATATACAGTTCAGCTGCTATATTAACATCTTCCATGGAGACAAGGCTCTGATGTTTACTAAAGGCTTCTTCTATGATCTCAATAGCAGAGGCAGCATCATTCGCTTCATAATAACTCCTATGGAATGCAGACATGAGATACTAAGTATCTGACATAATTGACAGGACGTACTTTGATCACAAGCAAAAGGTTTTCTGTATTTCTTTGTTTTTATTTTTGTTAATCAGCAGAGGTTGCTCCAAAATTTAATGCCTCCTATTTGTTTCCATAGAAACTACAGAAGAGACAAAGAACACTATAACGCTATCTGACAGAGCAAATTCCCACTTACAAAACGCTATTTTTCAATGCAGGCACCACCACTAACTCTGCATTTTCATTAGCAATAAACGAGAGTCTGTGTGCCACCACTTGTAAAAATCCACATGGCCATTCAGAGCGTGGCTCGTTCTTCACATAGCTGTCGTCACCACTGAAATGCACCACCCACTGCCTCACTGTGCCCACATCCACTGTTTGGTCTCCACAGATATTCAGCAAATATCAATGAATGTCAGTGGGTGCCATTTTTTCCACGCAGAGGAATTCAGTGTCAGATCTCTGCTTCATCCACACTTCCAAGTCTGACACCGTTTTGTCAGACTGCCCCTCTGCTGCCATCTGTCACATGGCAACAAAACAGAATGGAATATGGGGGGAAGGTTCAGCTTGTACTGCCACACCACCAACATCTGCTTCTGACATCATGGGCCAACATCATAAAATAGGAGGCATTACTTTCAGAGCAGCCCTCGTGTATTCATTAGAGAGGGTAAACTACAAAAGGCAGTGAGAAAGATGGTAGTTTGTCTTTCCTTACAGTTTTTGACAATCTTTTATTTATTGGAAATAATTACTAATAATCCTCTCTATGAACAATTAAACCTTTATATGTTGGGAAATAACAGGAGTTTTCATTACACCATCTCTCACTTCGAGCCACGTATCAACAGTGTATTGCATTAACCTGGTCTGACAGAAAGCTCCAATAATCATATCGTTACAATACAATTCTTGCATTTTTTTTCGGTGCATTTCACGATCAAGAAAATCAGAAGACTTATTTACTGGCTCTAAAACAGCCCAATGACATCTTTCTACAAGTTATACATGAGAAAGCTGAGGTTTAGAGTAGTTAACTTATTACGAGCTATAAGAGTCACACATGTAACTATCAACCTCCTCTGCCACAGGCTGACTTCTGTGACTTGATCTGTACCCATGTGCACAACAGGGGAAGTGGAAGATTTTTACTTACTCCAGCAACAAATCAGAAACCATACACACTATTGTGCTGAAGACTGCATTTCACATTGAATAGTTCCCTCCATTTAGAGTTGCTGGCAGTAAGGTTCTGAGCCTCTAGTGATATTACACGGATACAAAAATGTACTGTATTTGTATACAATAGAATACTACAGGATTTTTTTTTTGTAATCAATATTTGTATTTTACTCTCCTACTCTAAGAGAATACAACACTTCTGTGACGATGCACTGACAGCGCACAGAACAATTCCCACATGTCAGGAGCAGGAAACATCACAATACATGAGGGGTGTGTGCTTGTATGTTTGCCATGCCCAGCAGATACACCTGCATGCCCTGATTTCAGCTGCATACCCAGCCTGAATCAGCAAAAGAGTTTAGTAATACCAGACTTAGAGAAGCTTTGGGAAACCAAATCATACCTTTTTGGAAGTCCAACTTACTTTGCCATGTCTCTCGCCAACTGCATAAAGCGTTCTCCATCAGAGGGAGACAGAAGATTCAAAATACGCCTGTAGCCATCCATAGCCAACTTATGTTCCCCCAGCTGCTCATACAGGCTTGATCTCTCCCACAGATAACGCACATTGGTTGGGTCATACTTCAAAGCTGGAAGAAGAAAAAGCATGCTAGTAGTCAACCTGAGAAAAAAAGCAATAACAGACTTCATATTCATCTACTCCACCACCAAAGCCCTGGCAAACATCAGCAGCTTCTGAGTAGATAATGGCTAACAGAAAAAGCAATACTTACATCCTGAGGGAAGCAAACCAGACTGCAAAATACGTACACGGTCCTGGTGAAACAAATTCAACCAAGACTCTTCTTTCCTTCTCCAAAATCATACGGTAACATGACTGACAGAATGTCAATGGACACGTTATTATACACACAAGTCTTTTGTAAGAAAAGGAAGTCATCCTACATTAAAGATTCATGGATCTTTTACCAATGTCTGGACAGAGGTACCAGAATCCTAGCAAACTGCAACTAAATCAGAAAGCAGAAGAAAATATAGCGACTGTCATCACTACCTAACATTTACTTTAGAATACTAAAATGACTGCTACGTTACCTTTTGCATAGCAAAAAATAGCCTGTTTAATATTGTCCTGCTCCAGAGACATCTCTGCCAGTCTGACCCACTCCTCAGTATTGCTAGGATTTAAGTGAGCGGCAATCAGTTCAAACTGCAATGACTTCTCCATATCACCCTGGTCTTCATAGATCATGGCAAGAGTGGAGAAAGGCTCATGGGCAAGAGGAGCTGCAAAAAGACAAAGAGAATGGTTAAGAACTACGGTTTTAAGAACTAGGTGAAAACAAGTAATTTGGCTTTCTTCAAACTACAGATATCAGAGCTATATGAAACATCAACATCACTGTTTCAATTCAGAAAATAAATTCTGCAGGCAATTTTCCAATTCCTTTTATATAAATCATTAAACAGGTTGACTGAACCTCACAACAACTATTTGCAGTGCTTTTTCTACATCAGAACTCATGCCAACGGCTCTCTGTATTTTCCTTCTAGTTCTACAAAGACAACAAAAGTAATGTGTATAAAGCTGCAGAATTAGGGTGCTAGTTTCTTCTCAAAAGCAAAACAGTAATGGAAATACACTGCGTACTCTTAAGTTTCACACTAGTTACACAATGGCATTCCTTGAGCTGAGCATTTTCCTCACAGGGGAAGGCCACAGTGAATTTCCTGATACACGTGGCGATTTCATCCCATTTCTGAAACCGGAGTCTTCTCCCATTCTGAAATACCTTGTCGAATGATCTCCA
The DNA here is from genome assembly GCA_002909625.1 of Bambusicola thoracicus. Taxonomy (NCBI): domain Eukaryota; kingdom Metazoa; phylum Chordata; class Aves; order Galliformes; family Phasianidae; genus Bambusicola; species Bambusicola thoracicus. Next base: position 9,577 of record PPHD01018298.1, read on the forward strand.
TGCACATCAGAATAGCCTCCTCACGTTCTCCTCGAGCAAACCTGATATTGGCTTCTCCCATCAGACCCCTCAGTGCACGAGGAAGTTTGCTGCGAGGTCTTTTCTCCTGAATGGAAAAGAGAAACTATTTCTATCGAGGATTCAGTTATGTCCAAACTCAGGAGACCTCAGTCACACTTGTGCTTTAAACAACCAGACAACAAACTATTTAAGTGCGAGTGGTGTTAAAATGGCTCTCCAAGGTATTTGCTGATTTTCATAACTGACAGAGTAACTCTGATACCTAACACAGATAAAATCCAGACGCTGGAAAAGACTCGCTTCATTATTTCTGACAGTTTTCAAACAGGGATCTACAGTAATTTTCTACAAAACCAGAAAGGACACACCAACATGAGCAGAAGCATCCTACACAGCATTATTTTCAGGCAAGTCTCTCAGCAATAGCTAAGATCGTGCAAACCGGCATTTATTTATTATACTTCATGACATACAGAGAAGTTAAGTGAAGGTTTAAATACTTGCTTTCATCATTTTCTTAGTCTCTCGGTTAAGAACCATCTCCAACACAAAAACATCTCCAGCTGTGGGTTGCTCTGTAGTTTCTTCTTCCTCTTCTTCCTCTTCCTCTTCATCCTCCTCCTCGTCTTCATTTTCCCCAATCATGGACGCGAAGACGCGATGAACAGACTTACTGACGCCATCTGCAGTTTCTCCTGGTTGAGAAAGTAACAGAAAAGGTTTACGACACACTCAGAAGAGTGCTACATTATCAGGACAAGCGCACAGAAAACAGAACTCTTCACAATTAGTAGCCTACTTGAGAGAGCTATTCTGTAAGAAAAAGGCCTTCAGAAATGTGGAAGACTTTTATACAACCTCTTACATTTTCAAATACTGTGTTATGCATCACCAGTGCTCAGCATCCCACAGCTTCTAACTTTTTTTTTTTTGATATTTGATAAGAAAGCATGGGGGAACACATAGAATGAAGCAACAGTTTATTCAACACTCTTCATGAACCACAGAAGAGAAGCAATTTTCAAGCACAGAACTATGTGGATGGAATAAAGCCTTTCAGCTGAAGAGGCTCAGTGAGCAGACAATTACACTGAACACAATAATGCAGTGCTCAATTTTTAGAAGTAACTTAAAATAAGATCCTCTAACCACTGTATCCATGACAATGAGTACCTTTTAACCCATGTAAATGCAAAATCCACATTACTGACATAACTCCAGAAAAATAAATAACGAAGTTATTTAACGTAAACAAATGTATAAAGCTATACGTCCAAAATAAACACGCTTAAAGCACGTAGTATTAAAACCTTCCATTACTAACTTAACCCAGGGTCATAACTGTGCACAGATCTATTTCCAGGCAAAAAGGACTAAAAGCAATCATTTTCTGTATGCTTCTCTTCATCTGCTTGCCAACAAAACATTGAAAGGTTAGAGATGAGAGACTGGGCATCTAAAGATTTAATAAAGGCACATCCATAATACAAAGCTGGTACTGAAAAATAAGCCTATTGCCAACGGACTAGAAGGATTCAGGACACTACACTTGCATTTATACCTTTTACAGCCTTCTAAATGTCATAGATGCATTGAACCAAACAATGGCTTAAGTTGGAAGGAACCTCAAGGATCATCAAGTTCCAACCTCGCATGCCACCAGCAGCACTGTTTTTATACACTGTTGTCTTTATTCTTATTCAATATATTATTCAATACTCAACATGACATATTCAACATTCCTATTGAATATAATGCTGTTTTTATTCTGACTTGGATATTAAGCGTCTAAAAATCAAGACTATCAAGACTTCTGCTCCTCCCCAATCCAAAACAAATAGTTTTTAACTTAATTTCACTTATATTTCAGCTCTGAACATCAGTCTATCAAAAGTGATTTCAACATCGAACTTTACTAACGCTTTTCTTCCAAATATCTTGTTTGATTCTTCCCGTACCTCTTTACATAAGGAAAAGAGATAAATATTATCAATGCATCCTTGATTCTGCAAACTGCTTTTTAGACTTCTGCGTCCTCTATAATAGGAGCAGAAGTAACATTATGTTATCAGGATGCATTTTCTCTTTGATAAAGACGGCGTGTATGAAAAGACATGCAACAGAGCAGGCAGAACACAGAGCAGAAGACCGCAGCTTGGAAGCATTTCAGAGACATCAGCTAAAAGAACGGGTCGGAAAGGAACTGCACGCATTTGGCTCCAGCCCCACCTGTAGCGTTCTGCTTGTCTTTGCAGGATAAGGTTTGGCCATTCTCTCTGAATCAGGGCAACACTAAAGCAAGTTCTGTGTGAGACAATTTAAGGCCTAGTCGTCTACTTCTGATGTTTAAAGGAGAACAAAAAAAAAAACCCAACAAATAAATAAACAAACAGAAGAATTATGAGAATTTGCACTGAAAGTAGAAAAGAAATCATAGAATACTGCGAGTCGGAAAGGACCCACAAGGACCATTGAGTCCAACTCTGTACAAGAACCAACCCCAAGAGATCAAAGACTGCACTCTGCTATTTCACAGCACTGGCAACCCCACGAGGCGTGCCCAGCCACTGCATGAAACGCACCCTCCAAAGGTGTCTGAAGCAGACTGCAGCCCAAGCTCAAATCCAGAACCTGAGGAGTGGGATAACCATCAGTGATACAAATCAAACCAAGTGCTGCTCCTACCACTTCCCGAGAGTCCTTACATTATGCAGGAATCCCCCAAAAAGTTGCTGTTACTGGGATATGTAGTTCTACAGAGATTTTACCATCCAGAGAGTCAGGAATATTCAGCAGAAAATAAGGAGAGATAAGCATGAGTCCTCTAAGCACAACGAAGAATAAAAAAATTAATAACGATTAAAAAAAAAAACAAAAATCTTCCTCTTTTGAGCTATTTTCCTTTAGATGGCAGTGGGGCAAGAAAATTCTCACGCAGCAGAATGAAGTATCCCAAAACCCTTCTGTCTCAGCCAAGAAGGCCAGCAGAGGTGAGCACAGAAAACCAAAACAAAACATAGGCAGAAAACTTTCTGAGATACGCATTTATAACTTCAGATTGAGTAAATGACAGAGACCACGTGGTAACAAAGCCAGGAAGATGTCCCAGGAAAACAAAGATGACCAGATCCAGCGCCTTAAAACCAGCGAACAAAGTTAAAGCCTACATATGCATAGGAACATCCTACAAAGGCCTGCACTCTAACAGTGCGCTTCAATACCCAGAGGTTCAGCAGAAACAGACAGGTTTTTACATAAGGTCACCTGTTAGAGAGCAAATGCTTTCAGTCACCTTTAGAATACATTTTTCACTGAAACCATCACAGTGATATTTACCGTCTGTTTCATCCTGACTTTGGGACTTCCCAGCTGCCTTTCTGGATGAAGAGGGAGCATCTATGTCATCGGTGTTCTCCTCAGCAGATGCATTCTCACTGTCCTACGCACACCAACAACATTAGTTACCAGCTTTGCCATGTGCCTCACTCCTGCTTCCCCCGATGTTTGGGATTAGCATTCAGACCATGGGTTTCAGCTTTTGCACCGCAAGTGAAACAGGTGAGCTAAGTGCTGTATTTTCAGACAAATAATTAAACAAAAAGCTCAGCTTTCGGACATTCACATTCTAATCAACGTGAGGTGACCCAGGTGGTGACTGCTCACATTACTGCCGGCTGAAGAGGCCATTGTTCACGCAGCATTACGCTGAGGTAAGATAGTACGGTTCAGTGTACAAACTGAGGTAAAAAAAGAACGCGTAAGGCGACTGTTAACTCTGAAAGTTAACTCTTTTGAAAGCCTGCACTAGTTAAACACAAAAGATCGCAACTGCACCCCTCATAGCAGCACGAGGTTGCTCTCGGATGGCACCTGTCCCTCGGTGCCGTGGCAGTAGCGGTCTCCTCAGGTGCCGCGCCGGCAGGGAACGCAGAGCAGAGCCCGCGCTCTGACAAGAGGCGAGCGAAGCTGCACCCAGCCAAGCGGGCAGAGCTTCTCTGAGCGCCTCACTCCGCTCACGCGGAGCCGCACGGCCGCCCCACGTACTTCCTACCGCTAGGAAGCCAGCAGCGGCACACGGGGGATGTCGTCCCACCAGCACCCGCTGGCCGGGCCCGGGGGAGCGTCTACGCCGCCCGAGGTACCGCCTCGCAGCGCCCGAGGTACCCCCGCCGCCTCCTCTCAGCCCGGGGCTCCTCGCAGGCCGCAGAGGAGGCCGCGCCGCTACCGCCCCGCCCGCCTGACCTTCTCGCGGCTCTTGCGCTCCTCCCGCCGCCGCTCAAACTCCTCGAAAGAGATCTTCCCCTCCAGATAGTCGATCAGCTCCGGGCTGAATCCCGACATCGCGCCGGGACGGCCGGGGGAAGCGCGGAGAGCGGGACGCGGTGCTTCGGCTATAGCGCCCGCCCCGCCCCGCACCTCGCGCTTGGGTTCCGCACTGCCGCCGTCCGGCCCGGCCCCCTCAGCCCGTGCCCCAGTAGCCACGCCGTTTCTCACACGAGCGGGAGGCCCCGACCTTCGCGGAGCGCTTCTCCGGCGTGCAAGGGCTGCTTGAGGGGGAGGGGGTGCCCGAGGCACTCGTCTCCATACAAAGCGGTAGTGGTAAAAGAATATCTAACACCCTCCCCACCAGTATCTCACAACGCCTAGCTCCAAGAAGCCGAAAGGTCACATTTATGTACCTATTTTGAACACGGGCGGGTGGCATTCCCCCATTCATTCGAACCTAAACACAGCCAACGCTGCCCCCAAACACCACGCGTGTGTCAACAGACAGCAAACGCGGGAATGGCAGCGAGGGGAAGTTTAAACTGTCAGGTAGGACGGAAGAAGGCAAAGCAGCAGCATTTTGCTGTGGAGGTGAGCACTTTGCATGTAGCCCGAAAATTAACAACTGGAAGACAGAGTAAAAAAGGGCATGAGGCCCATAGAGAAGTACTTAGTGGAGCACCCTGGCTCTGACAAACAGCGATATGTGTGGCAGCACCGGCTGAAGGGCCCCAAAGCTGCGTGCAGCAGGGCT
>PPHD01018302.1:0-14616 GCA_002909625.1 Bambusicola thoracicus
TCAGTACCTAAAGGGAGCCTATGAACAGGAGGGGGAGTCAACTCTTTGAAAGGGTAGATAACAGCAGGACAAGGGGAAATGGTTTTAAGTTGAAGGAGGGAAGATTTAGGTTGGATGCTAGGGGGAAGTTCTTTACTATGAGAGTGGTAAGATGCTGGAACAGGCTGCCCAGAGAGGCTGTGGATGTCCCGTCCATGGAGGTGTTCATGGCCAGGCTGGATGGGACCGTGGGCAGCCTGGTCTAGTATTAAATGTGGAGGTTGGTGGCCTTGCCTGTGGCAGTAGGGTTGGAGATTCATGATTCTTGAGGTCCCTTCCAACCTGGGCCATTCTGTGATTATGGTTTAGTATATGAACAGGAGAAGATGACATCTGGGTCTCACACTTTTAAGGATTCAGTAAGGACAGTTAGGACTGTGAGTGTCAGTGGTCCTTCTGGAAGTGGGAGTCCAAAGCAAGGAGAGATTAAAGACAATTGTTAAAAATATCTGCAAAGTCACGTCTCCACTGCAACACAACCAATATGTCTGCTTTGGGAGATTTTTGTGCTGTGATCTAGCAATTGCATCTCCTACAGCAATTGCTTGAACGTGGATAACTGATGCTTTCAAGCATCAGGACTACGGTGGTTCAAGTTAAAAGCACAAAATGAAGCCATCTGAAAACAGTAAAATGGAAATACTGGCCTCAGCATCTTGCTTAAGGTCACTGACCAACTCAGTCTGAAGTAGAGCACAAAAGTCCTAGCTCCTTTCACTATGCTTCTGCTACTATGTGTGTTTGGATCTGCATACGTTACTATGTGAGAACTAAGTCTTGTGATCAGAAAAACTAGGGATACTCATGACCTTGCATTTTCACAACCAAGTTTGCTCCAGCTCTGCCTTGAATTATCCTTTTACAGTGAACATTTCATAGTTGTCATAAACTCTTGGCCACTTTGGGATCAAAACAAGAAGTGAATTTGGGGGGAAGAGAATGCAGCCACATTCCATTAAAAAAAAAAAATATCACAGCAAAAAACCTTAACAAATAGATATTTAGTTCCTGGTAACTTTGAATATTCCAGTTGCCATAACAACACACTAGGACTGTGGCGTATTTTACTTCACACTCATTTAAAGAATTTTATGAGCCATGACCAGAAAATTCTATCAGGATTAAAAGCAAACAGAACTGAAAACACACAGTTATTAGCTTCTAGCAGCCCACAGCTTATGTAAAACATAGGAAATAGAGGGTATGTGTTTTGTGCTCACATGGAAAGCACATGGTGGTTATTTTGCCATGCTGGTAATTCTGCTGCCTGTAGAATAGGTTAGACCCCGGAGGCCTCTGCCAGAGGTGAACCATCTCATTTGTGGCAGAACCCTGTCCTGGTTTGTAGAAAGATCTGAGAAGGTCTGTCTAGACCTGAGAAATTTGTGACTTTCATCCCATTGTGAAATTCTGCTGGTTTGGGCTTAGAAGTTAGGAGTGGGACCTCTAACCATCCTACCACTTGAGAAGCTTTCTGTGCTGGCTGTTGGGTCACTGTGAGGAGGCCATCTTGACATCATGGTAAGGGAACCTAGCTTTCTTTAGCAGCCACTTTATCTCAGGGAGCAATACTTACTTTTTGTGGTGAGCTGGGTACAGCATCACAGAATTGGAAGGGACTTCTAGAGATCATCAAGTCCAACCCCCTCCTAAAACAGGTTCCCTACAGCAGGTCACACAGGTAGGTGTCGAGGCAGGTCTTGAACATCTCCAAAGAAGGAGATTCCTCAGCAACTCTGGGCAGCCTGCTCCAGTGCTCTGTCATTCTTGCTGTAAAGAAGTTCTTCCACATGTTTGTGTGGAACTTCCTACTTTCTGGTTTTTCGACCTGCACTTCCAGTTGGAAGGGCAACAGTTTATATGTTGCATGCTGTACTTTGAATCCAGAAATTGTTCTTTTACACTGGTAGCCCATCTTGCTCCTCATCTTGCCTAGATTGGGGTGACCCTGGCTTCACTGGCTGAAAGCATTGCTGTTTTCCTAGATATTCTGCCAGAGATGACAATCTAAAAAAACATAACCAGAAAAGAAATAACGAAAGGATGACAGCTCTGTGTCTGCAGCCTGACTGACAGTCATTTTCAGAAGCATGGGACTTCCAGGCTCATGTTGTCTGTGACCGAACTTCAAGTGACATCTGAGTTGTCAGCACTGTTGTCCTTCCCACCACTGTCCACTCTAGCAGATAGGCTTGCTCTGAAGAAGCTTATCCCACAATCTGAAATTACCTCCCTGTCTCCTTACTGCCAAAAGATGCTTTCGTTACCTACTCAGTTGTCAAAACATAGTTTGTTCCCATTCAGTTTCTTTGTTAGAATTGCATGGTTTCGGTTCTGAAATCTGTGATACCTGGACAGCACAAAAGAATGCACTTCACATCAAGACAAATAGTGCAGAGCAGTCACTATGTCCCTTGTGTGTGCAGTCTCCTTGTTTTTAAAAGGAATTCCTTTAGAAAGCCTTTTGTGACATGATCAATCACACTTTTTAGTGATTTGGTATTTAGATTTATCATGTACTGTATAGTGTGCTTATTTTGAAGGTTTTCGAGATTCTCGTGCATTTTATTCTGTTGAATGGTCTCTTTGATTTATTGGTTACTGTCCCAACCTCCTTGCTGTTCTCTTTTTCTAAAGAATCAGACCGCAGAGTGGCATCAGAGCAAGGCAGTGACATTTGCAGATGACCAGCAGCACAAACTGACCTCAGTGTGCTGCTGGGGGTGAAGTTAATGGCCATCCAGCAGGCAGCATTAGACTGGGAAAGGGAGCTTGTTTTCATTCATCATGTAGGTGAGGTGACTCTTGAGACCTTTTGATTGAATATTCCTATAATGTGTTCTATCAAGTACCTGATTTATGAGTGAGTTTTTACCTGGTTTATTAGCTGCTGGTTTGACCGCTTATTTGACTGCTGCTGAATCCTGCCATTGGTATTCGATCTTGCAAAGGCACAGCTGGTAAAACTGGAATGCTCAGGCTGGTGGCAGTTGCACTTGGAAAACCACAATGAGAAACCCCTGTATTTTGTCTCTGTTACTTTTGCTTTCTTTCTGAGAAATAGTAGCTTTCTCATCTTCTGTTTCCCAACAGGCAAAATGATCTGACTGCTAAGAATCAACTGGCTGGCTTGTATTGAAACTCAGTATTACTAAATATTGCCTCTGGGAAGATTCCGCAGCCATGGACTCTCTGAGTTGTGGCTGCACAGCAGAGGAGAGAGATGCTCATTGGGTGTTCTATTGTTGATGTCTAGGTGTCTAGGTGGATGACTTGTTCTGGTCATTCTGTAATAAATCTGATGGACTGTGGAGGATTGGATGAGTTCAGATAGGTGCTGGTGTACCAAAATGATAAATACCTGTGCAGGTTATTTCTTCTCCCTCCCACATATCCAGCCTTTCAGTTTCTTCCAGGAACATTTGCTCTTGCATGAATGGAATCAAGGTCACAGTAGGAAAAGTAACCACGTATCTGAGTTCCCTTGGCATTATGGTATGACTCATGGACTTAATTTGACTACGGTGTGTTGCTCAGGATGAATCTCTATGCAAAAAAGATTTCTCCCTCCCCTGTGCTCCTCAGGGGAAAGACAAATACTTCAGACAGCTGTAGATGTGAACAACTGAAGACACTTATTAAGGCTGAGCTTGCCATTCACCCAGTTATGCCCAGTCTGTGGAGGGGGCTTTCCAATGCTGCCTCAAGTGACCTCAGCAGTGGAATTTCAACCCTTCTCTTTAGAAAGGTTTATAATGATTTCCCACTATTAATAGGCTGTTTGGAGCAAAGATGCTCTTACTTTGAAACTCAGGTTCTCTTCTAGACTTTTCTCTGCTTGGAGGAAAATGTCATTACACAGCAAAACCCAGTTTATGTAACCTCATTATGATGTCTACAGAAGAGTTGGTTGCAGCCTGTTTGTGTGGGCTTTTCAGGCAAACTGCTCATTTTGACTGGAAGTGTAGATGTTTGGCAGTGTCTGCCATGCTGGTACAATGCAAGACTTCATGTATCTGTAACAAAACCAAGCTTGAAAGGATCATTAGTTGACATGTTTGGCATGTAACTGAAAGTATACATGTAACTTCAAAAATCCTCTATAACGCTAATGAACCACGGGCTTCTAAGTTGTCAAAAATAGAACAAAGTACATATTTCTTAAGCCTTCTTGAGAGAGAGATATATATATGTATATATATATGTAGTGCATTTTAAATTGAAAAAAAAAATAAGACTTTTTGAATGGGTTTCAAGCACACTCTCTAAGAAATTTTACTTTCAGCCTGCCTTCTGTCTCTTGAGAAATCTGAACAAATTTATCATTATAGTACTATGTCTGTTTGTTTTTCTTTCGTAGCGATATATTGGCTGAACTTAAAATCAGTATGATCAAACAGTTTTGTAGTACTACAGTTCTGAGTGTTTGTATTTCATCTTTTTGATTTAAAAATAAATCCAGTGGCATAATGACACTCTCAGTTTTTGGCAGGAATCCTTTTCTAATAATTTCTAACATTTGCTTTATTTATTTTCTTGCATTTTTTTTTCCCTCCTAATCCTTTTGGGCTTTTGAACCATAAACCGGGAGATGTGGAGATGCTTTACAGCATTCATGCTGGGATGTGACTGCTGGAGCTTGCTGACTGTGATGGATCGAGGCCAGGGTGAGCAGGAGCCCCATCCCTGTCGCTTGGTTTGCACACAGCAGAGCTCCTGGGCACAGACGGGACTGGGAGTGCAGTGTTCTGCAGCAGGGGACCAGAACTGCTGTGTGCACAGCACGTGGCTTCTCCCCTCTGGCTAAAGCTGCAGTCCCAAGAGGGCTGCTGGCATCACTGCTCTCTCCTGCAATTTTTTAGAACTCTTACTGCAATTGGTACTAAATCTTTATGCATCTATATGTGTATGTATTCATATACATAGAAAACATATTGTCATTCCATGATTACTTCTCATGTGTTTTTATATCCACACTTAGGTAGAGAAAGACATACATATGTATACATAAACATACATGTATATATGTGCATAAAAGCTGATGCTTTTCTCTTGGTTTTTCTTTTCAAATCTAGAACAACTTTACTGAAAGACTGGATCAGGAAAAGTAGTTGACAAAAAGTAATTGAAAATGTAAGTTAACAGAAGAATGGAGATTATTTATTTGCTCAGAAGTAGGTATTTTCTTCCTTCCGTACTGAGACACTGAGGGTTGGTGGTATTCTAGGTGTGCAGACTTTGCAGTGTTGTCTCTTTATTCTCAGGGTTAGGGAAGGCATCAGCTTCAGGATGTGAACTTCGGGTCTTGCCAATTTCAGAGTGAGGTTTTTATTTTATTTTCCTTCTCCCCTTTCCAAGAAGGACTTGGCTAGTGAAAGTATTTGGAATATTTAAAGCATTTTCATAATTGAGGTAAAATATGTTCAGTTATTTATTAATATGAGTTGGCTGCTGTGTTTTCTGGTGGAAGTGAGAGAACTGTCATGTTCACTTCCCTATTGAACTCCCAGAGAGAGATGGTGGGAGAGGCCTTACTACCTTCTCCTCACTCCTCTCTTTTATTTTGGTTGGTACCTTTCTGCAGAAGGAAGATAGGTAGCTACAAGTTCTCGATGCAGGCAGTAGGAGTCGATAAGAAGGCAGGCAGAGAATGAGATTGAGGGAGGCAGCTATAGATTTCTTGGCTTTTTTCTTGTGAGTTTTTCAGAATCTGTGTGATTCACTCTTGTCAGATACTATTTTGAGCCAAGCAGAGATGAACACATTCCCATGGTGAACAAAAAAGACTACATTCTTGCTATTTTCCTTGAAAGTCTTGAAGCTTCTTTTTTGGCAGATTCTTTAGTGATAAGGTGTGAATGGGAGATGGCAGAGAAGGGGGAATTCAACTCCTCCTTCCTACAATGAGGTTCTTGACTGAACGCCTGTAAAACTCAGGAAGGCAAATAGAGGAAGTACATAATCTGGAGAAGAAAGTGATTATTTTTGTTGCAACTGAAAGTGAAGTATTGGTATCGGGAGTGTCTGAACAGAGAATTCATCTGAATATCAAGGAGAAATGTCTTAGCTCTTAAATTGATTTGATCTAAATGCATCTTGGAAAGAGATTGATAGAATTTTTACTGCTTAATGTATTTATAATCAAGCCTGCATAAAGCAGTATGGAGCAATTCTTTCTCTGCCTTGAGATGGATTGGGTCAGCTTCATGGATGTTTTCTGTCCTTTATTCCCAATTCTGGTATTCGTGCCTGTTTTAGCTTTCTGAAAGGCACCTGAGAGTTTGTTTTACTGAAAATGTTTAATTTGGATCTGATTTGTTTCTACTGTCTTTGATTTTTTTTTTATCTGTCTGATCTGATTTGATTTGGGGAAGAAGTAATTGTTTATATTTAATATGCTTTATAAAAAGCGAGGAGATGAATGGGAACTAAGGCTTTGCTTTTGTTTTCTCACCGTTGAGGTCTTGGGAAACCACGGAAGTCAGACTATCCTGCTAGCCAGTAAGATAAGGTGGAGGTGAGAGAAGGTCTCTTAAGTCATCCTCAAAGCAGGAAGCCCAAAGCCTTCTCCTGGGAGTTATGAGCCACTAGGGACAGGCAGTGCTGAAGAACGGTAGGGTAATGTAGGGGAATTGGCTCATTGCTTTGCTGCTGCCCAATTGGATTACCTGCTTACTCATCCGTTCTCCTGAGCAGATGTCAGAGCAAGGAGGTGACAGAAGAATTCATTAATACTGTAGGAGGTCAGTAAGCTTGTGTGGGAGAAGCTGAAAGGAATGAGGCATCCTCTGTGTATGTACGGACACGTGCCTGTCTCTGCTCTCCCCTAGGCCCAATGGAATTTGCTTTTAGAAGCAGTTGCAGAAAGCCTTCTCTCTCTGTAGAGAGCACCGACGTTGCTCCTTCCTCTGACAGTTTGTATCACCCTGAGAGCTTGACAGGAGAGCAGGGAACCGCAGGCAATGTGTATCCTGTAGGCGCCTCAAAGGTGCTTATTTTAGACTTGCAAGACAAGCAGTTGCTTGTAGAGAGCAAAAGTGTTAATCCTCCCGGTGGGGAGGGAGGAAACTACGTTCCTGTAGGGACTGAGTTCTGCTTCTGCTAATGTGATGAGGCAAGTGTTACATGGAGGATCAGTCTTCCTCTGCTGCTCCATCTCTGAGAGCAGTGAGGATGTGAAAGGTCTGTACAGCTAGGCAAAATTGGAATTTTGCAGAGAGATGTAGTGGGGCTTCGGATGGAGCATTTGTGTCTCTGCGGCTACAGCTACTGTTAACCCCAAACTTGATTCATTTAAACCATTCGTGAGATGAATTGGATCATCACCTGGCATGGGGAATGAATGTTTTGTTTCCTCTTTTATGTCTCTCCCTGCGGCATGGTTTCTGGGAAGAAGAGAGCCTTGTTAGTTCAGTCTTCTGAGTCCTTTATGTGATACTGCCAGTTTCTTATTTACAGTGACAATAGAAAGAGAAATCAGTTTTGACTGCCTGTGAATGGATTTCAGTCCAGACCTTTACAAGTGAGCCCTCTTCTTTTTCTGGAGGAGGGGGTATGAATAGAAAGGGTATGGTACTGCTCTGCTCTCCAGGAACTTGTTTCCTTTAACTGGATCACTACAGCAAATGGAGCTGATAGATGCTGTGAGCAAAGAAGTGGAGTACTTGTTGGGAAACCTTTAAGGGAGTAATGCAAAAGGGATGTTTCAGTGAAGTTTCTGAAGGCTTGGAAGAATGCAAAGAGATTAAGACAAAAATGAGATGGAGAGGAGGAGAAAAAAAATACTTCCTCTGCTGTATTGGATCTCTTCTATGCTTTAGAATTCTTTCATGTGTTGAAACAAGGGGGGCTGATAATATCATGCTCTTTTGCTGTATGTTGCTTAACAAATTGTCGCTGTACCACAGCTACTAGATGAACCTCTGCTCACCATCAGAGTCCTGAGATATAAGAAATGAGAAGTTTACTCGTGGAGCTGATTTGGGGAAGTACAGTCTCAAATGTCCACCACAGTTAAGCAGAAGTTGGGTTTTGTTTGTTTTTAAAGTCATGCAATTGAACCAAATGGTAACCAGTTAAAGTCCAGCCCTCAGAGAACTCATGTGCCTGGGAGCTGAGCACTGAGAACACTTTAATCTTTTACTGCTACTACATCAAGAGAGGAAGTCAGAGATGGTCCCTGGCAGTGGGAAAAATTGGCTCAAGGGAAGAAATCAATCTATTATTGAATAAATGAAAAGATTACAGTACTCATTGCAACCAAGCCTTAATGGGCACACCACAATTGTTCTTAAATGTCTTTCATCTTAAAAGATCCTGAAGTGCTTTCAGAATTGTGTGGGAAGAAGTATTTATTCAGTTTGCAGCTGTTGTTTTGTCACTTAACACACTGGAGTTCAACTTACGCAGTAAAGGACAGAAGCGATGGAAGAATTCCCCATCTGACTGAAACGTCAAAAGAAATAATAAAATACTGGTGTTGCAAAATGGCCGGGACATATGAAAAAACTTAGTTGTTCATAAGATGCTTAAAAAAACATGTTGGGAAAGCCCTCACTTTTCCTTCTGTTCCAGGGGTATCCTCTCAAGTGCAACCTCTGTTATCAAATTGCTGTTGATAGTGCCGTGGAGTCAGAGAACTGACCAGTAATGGATTGGTTTATTGCAGCAAGGCATTTCTGTGTAGGCATGTTGTCTTATAACTAATTCAGAGGAAAGTGCATCTAGGGTTTTTTCATTTCCTTCTGCAGAAACATGAGCTCTGGAGGTTAACCATCCAAGAACAACGTTAACATCTGTAGCTGTAGCCAGTATTTCCAACATTGCTGTTGTTTGTAGGGAACTGGGTGAGGCAGTCCATTTTCCTACTCTCTTTTAAGTTTTATTTTATCTTTAATGTAAGTCTGTGCATCAGACATGAGAAATAGTCTGTCTAAATCCAGTCAACAAGGAAAGCTTGTTTTTGGTATGTGCTGCCTGTAAATCTGATGAGTTAGTATAAAGATCTGATGAAGATGGTCTTCAGAGGTTCCCACTGACTAATTGTTTCTGAGAAGAGATTTGTTAATAACTTGAAACCACTGAGCTATGGACATCTACAGCAGAAGTTTAAGGGTAGAGTGATTGATCTACAGTTCTATGAAGGAATGTCAGTATTTGGAGCCACTGTGCCCTCTCCGGTTCTTCAAATATTTGCTCTAGCGCATCAGTAGTGGCTCCCAAATTAGCACTGTGTGGTCTGCTGCACATGGCATGCTTGTAGACTAGTGTTTAAAAATAAGAAAGCAAGATAGAGCGAAAATTTCTCAGACTTTGCTAGGCAGAACTGTACTGATCTGAACCTTGGTGGTGACTGCAGCTTTATTTTCAGATATGCTGAACGTTTCTGTCAGCCACACGGTAATTCATCATCAGATCTATCCACAGTACACAACCGGAAGCTCATCAGTACCTGCTTGTGTTGTGGCTTCTGGTCTGTTCTGTTTCATTCCTCTTCTAATAAGATTTGACATTCCTGAGGCAGTTGTGCTGTGCTGGAGACCCAGTTGTTTTATCTAAAACATTTAATAATCTCTGATCTACGTATTGTATTAACACATGGAAAGACAACAAACAAGATGCCAGGAGTTTTCTGGGATTTCTTTCATCCTCAGAGTGATAATCTTGCTGAAATCACGTCTGTAATGGTAACAGACACTGCTTTTGCATAGACACATTTTACATAGACACAGCTTCTAAGAAATAATAAATAGGCAGCAGTTGTCATACATACAGATTCTGATGGGGAGCTTTCAAGGTTAAGCTAAAGGACTACAGTTCTGTGTTTCTGTGACGGCCTCACTTGCAATTGATGACACTGATGGAGTTTCACGGTGGAGGAGCCACCTCATGATTACTTGCCAAGGTAAAGATACCATACCCAGTGTGCAGAGAGTTGCCTTGGAATTCATGTTGGATTGATTTTGTACAGAAGCTGTGCAACTAGCTTCTTGCATGTGTTCATTATCTCTGCCTAGCTTGGATCTCCTTTTGATCTTATTCTTTCTGTCTTGTATTATTACTTATATTTGGAAATGCTAAATAAGCTTACTGTTGAGCTGTGATGTGACCAAATGATCTTGCATCATCAGATCTCTGGCTAGCTAATGGGACTTTGGGTACAAAATCATGAGATCCAGATCATGACAGCACTCACAGACCTGTTGCTTCATGCAGCATGTAAAGAATACACATTGAATTTAAGTGGAGTATATAATTTTTATTAATGAGATGAAATTTTATTCCAAGGTATAAGTAAAGCCCTGTGTAACTTCTTGCAGTCAATGTTAAAGTGTGTATCTGTTCCACTTAATCTAAGCAGTATAACGCCAACAACCAGAAAACTCCATAGAGGCTGCTTCTATGCTTCTAAACTACTAATTATAGAGGGTT
Organism: Bambusicola thoracicus; assembly: GCA_002909625.1. Classification (NCBI taxonomy): domain Eukaryota; kingdom Metazoa; phylum Chordata; class Aves; order Galliformes; family Phasianidae; genus Bambusicola; species Bambusicola thoracicus. Next base: position 10,471 of record PPHD01018302.1, read on the forward strand.
AGAAATGAAAATGGAGTCCAATGCCCTTGGTGCCTTATAATGAAAAACAAGGTTCAACTGTATGCAGACAACTGTGAAATAAATGATGAGGAAGGATGAAGTGAACAATCAAGCTAATTTGTGATAATCTAAACCATCTATATTCACAGCTACTTTACATGGTGTCTATTTGGTGTATGAAATGTAATGATAAACAGCTCATGATTTTTCAGTGTTGGAGGTGAAATCCTCAGTGACCTTAGTGGGAATTCTTGCTTTCAAACCTGTAGCCCAGCTGAGTCATTCCCTTTCATTTCCTCATAAGCAGTAAAATCTCAAGCATTCTGTTTCTCTGCCTGCTGGTGCACATAGTAGAACTGCTAACGAAACCAGCATCCTGGAGAGAAATGTGTATGACTGCAGAGGACACTGATATAGGCGGTTTTCCATTGCCAGAGCAATTCTGCTGGCTGAGCCTGCAGTCCTGGGCAGGTCAATTGGCTTCTGCATGTGACGGGGGAGTCGTGAGAGCAAGACGCTGTACTTAACAAATGTGTTGCAAGGTGTAATGCAATGTAGGGTGCAAAGCATTCTGAGAGAATACAGGGGACAGAAAGCTGCAAATCGTAAATGTATTAGTGAACAAATAGCTTGCAGCTCATCTCATGTACCTATTCAAAGTACTCAACAAATCTTACAATCCATATTGAGGAATCTGTGTAATTACTTGCGTGTTTTATCTTCAGATTTATTTATTGTAGCTTTGTACATAAAATGAAAGAGGGAAGAATATATACAAGTGACATGTTATGGAAAAATCCATTGTAGCTTTATTATTTAAACTGAAATGTGGTTATAATACTAGAGTTAGGGTTTTATAAAAACACAATGGATTCATTAAAATTAACTCTTTTCTTCCGTGAATGTAGAGTACTTTCAATCTGTTGTTTCTGAGGCTTTTTATGAGTGTGAGCTGAAATAGCTTTGTTTTATTGGTGGATAACTTAAAGCTCAAAGCACCAAGAGACATTGTGGTTTCAAGAGTGGATGTACCCTCTATTCCTGGCATATGTTTTTGCAAACATAGGTACACGGATTCTGATTTTGAGAGCGTAAATTCTGCATTTAGAAAAAAATGATTATTTTATGCTTTAAAATAACATGTTGTGGGATTACGCAAAAGCAATTGCATTCCCTAGAGAGTAATAATCGTATGAAAAATACAAGCTCATCCACAATAGCAATTACTCCATTTCTTCAAGGGGTGTTAGAGGCATTATACATCCATTCATGCATCCATGGAAGACCTTCTGGACATGCTCAGAAAGTGGGCACACAGGATGCTAATGAGGTTTAACAAGGCTAAGTGTAAAGTGTCCCAGTTGGGTGGGTTGAGGCAATCCCAGATAGGAGTATAAACTGAGAGAATAACTCATTGAGAGCAGCCTTAACCAAAAAAAAAAAAAAAAAAAAAAAAGGATTTGGGGGTACTGATGGACAGAAAGCTGGACGTGAGTCAGCCAGCAGTGTGCTCTTGCAGCCCAGAAGGCCAGTGACATCCTGGGCTGCATCATAAGATGGGTGGCATTAGGGATGAATTGTCCCCCTCTACTCTGCCCTTGTAAGGTCCCATCTGGAGTACTGCGTCTTGCCTTGGGGCACCCAGCACAAGAAGGGTGTGAAGCTGTTCCAGTGGGTCTAGAGGAGGGCCACAAAGACGATGAAAGGGCTGGAGAGGAAACACCTCCCCTATGAAGAAAGATTGAGGGAGTTAGGCTTGTGTAGCTTGGAGAACCTTCACGGTTGGGCTGGGTGATCCTGTGGGTCTTTTCCAACCTTGGTGATTCTATGAGAAGAGAAGGCTCCAGGCAGACCTCATTGTGGCCTGCCAGTATATGAAGGGAGTTTATAAACAGGAGGGTGACTGACATTTTGCATGGTTTGATAGCGATAGGACAAGGGAGAATGGCTTTAAACTAAAAGAGGGGAGATTTAGGCTAGATGTTAAGAAGAAATTTTGTACTCAGTGTGGCGAGGCACTTGAACAGGCTGCGCATAGAAGCTGTGGATGCCCCATCCCTGGAGGCATTCAAGGCCAGGTTGAATGGGGCTCTGGGCAGCCTATCTGGTGGTTGTCAACCCTGCTCCCCAGCAGGAGGATTGATGATTTTAAGGTCCCCTCCAACCTAAGCCATTCTATGATTCATCCCAAAGTGAAATTTAGCAGTGAAGAATTTGAAGTGGAAAAAGTTCTTATCGCCATATTTCTTAACTTTGTAAAAGTTTTCTGAGGGAAAGATGTCCCACTGCTACCGCTCTTTAAAATGATTCTGGATATAGCATAGCAAATACTTGTGCAGTCCTTTGATGCTTGGCAAGTGGAACCAAATGAGCATTTATGTAGTTGCTTCTTCATCTTTTAATCTACATGCTCTTCCTCCTGTCACTGATATCTGGCAGATTTACAGGATCCAGAACTATTCTTGCCAAGTGAAATAACCCCTCCTTATGCTCACCGCGCTTACAAACTTGAGGATCACACAAAATGGTTTCTAGCCTTTGTCCTGCTGGAAAGATACAAACATATTCCTGTGCTACAACCTTCCATAGTAACAGGGCCTATGAGTGTGCCTAGCCAGAAACAAGCAAATCATGCACCTCAGCAGAAATGCTGCTTAGGTACTGCTATAGCTGTAGTTTATGGAGAGTCTGGACCTTGTTTGATTGCAAAGTTGAGTGCCAAAGCGCATAATGTATATCTGGGTATGTTACAGTGATGAAAGTAGCAGGGTGAGATGAGGTTGCAGTTGTCTCAGCAGTGCTGTTAGTGTAGACTGGACCTCGGGGGGATTTCTGATTGTTTCCGGGGTTTTTCTCTAGTATGAATCATCAGTACCTGACCTAAATGCTGGTGCTGAGGTTATAAGAGACCGCTTTTCAGGCAGGTCAGCTGGTAGCAGTGGTAGCCTTTCTCTGCATTCTTCTGTTTCTGTATCCCTGTCCCTAGAACAGAGATCACAGTTGTGTAAGACACTTAGGCCATTCAGTTCTGCTGTCACGTCACTCTGGTTTTCCATTGGCGTAGCTGCTAAAAGCATTGAAGTTGCACCGGCCTCACTGAAGTAATGCTCTGGTGATTCAGGCCATTACGGTTTAATGCTTTCAGTAAAATCACTAAGTACGGTGATAATCTGGGGCTTGGATCTGGACACTGAACAAAATGCAAACATATTCAGGCAGTATCTCTGGACATTCGTTTAGAGAAGGGGGTGCAAGAAGGACAGGAATAGCACTCATTTGATTTCTAGCCCTCTAGTTTATAACTCTTTGAATCCACTTAGCAGAAATTCCTAAAAATAGTATGCTGTTTCTTGCTTCTCTTGCTTGGTTTTAATTGACATTATTGGAGGCTCACATAACTTGCTGTACAAACTGATCATATGGATCTTGTTAGTGCTGTAAATCTCACGGCTTTATTACTATCTGGGACAGAAGCTTGGTCCCCTGTCCACGATGGTGCATCAGATAATTACTTAGCTGCACCTTTTACTTCTTTTACTACTTACTACTTTTACAAGAAATAGCCATGTGAGGTACGCTAAGAAGCATGTTATCGTATGAAGAGTCGCTGTGTCTTTGTTTGGAAGGCATTAAGGCAGCAGCATGGAATGGTGCTTCCCTGCTTGCCCATTGATGTCGCGCTTCAATCCGTGGCCACCGATTGTATTTTAAATCCATTCCTCTTAAAATGCCTTCTCTGAAAAGCAGTTTTGAGGGTATTCCCAATGTAAGATCCAAAGGGGCACCCTTTAGCTGCAGGAGGATGTTATCTCCTTGTGCACAAGCCCGGTATGTTGCATGGCTCTGGAGATAAGGCTGCAAGCTGCTCCCTGAGGGAGGGCCGTGCTGCTGGGGCCTGGGGCTGTGGTGGGGGCTTGGGATGCAGCGTGGCAGATCTGCTGGGGAGAGCAGGGGGAGTGGGTCAGGGACCTGCATAGACAAAGGCTGTGGAGAGTTATAGCTGTCTGCGGGGAGCCTGGCTTGCTTCCCTGCTGTTGCTCCTGAAAGGGCTCTGATCTCATTTGTTTTATAGTGTCAGCTTCCCACTGTTAGTCTGTTGGTGTTTTTGGTAAATCACACAAAATGCAGGCTGCGTGCCAATTAATG
>PPHD01018303.1:0-14616 GCA_002909625.1 Bambusicola thoracicus
TCATCCAGTCCAACCGTCCTCCCATTACCCTTGCTACCACAAGTCACTAAACCATATCTCGTAGCTCCTCATCCAGGCACCCCGTCTGTTGTCTTTGTGGCCCTCTGCTGGACTCTCTCTGGGAGTTTCCTGTCTGTTTTGAGCTGCGAGTTCAGCACTGGATTCTGTGCTTCAGATGTGGCCTCACAGACCAGAGGGGAAGGATTACCTCCCTTGACCTGCTGGCCACACTCTTTTTAATGCGCCCCAAGATACCATTGGCCTTCTTGGCCACAAGGGCACACTGCTGGCTCATGCCCAACCTACTGTTCATCAGGACACCGAGGTCCTTCTCCACAGAGTTCTTTTCCATCAGGTCATACCCTGTGCTGTACTGGTGCATACATTTATTCCTCTCCAGGCGTAGGACTCTGAACTTGTCCTTGCTGAACTTCCTCCACCCAACACACCAGCCTGTCCAGGTCATGCTGAATGGCAGCACAGCCTTCTGATGTGTCGCCATTCCTCCCAGCTTCATATCATCATCGTTACCCACTGCTTCAGGTAACCTGAGCCTAATTAATCAAATGCAGGGTGATGTTCTGAGAAAGCAAAGTTGATATGCTTGTGATAGAAATGACAAGCATAGAAAATGTAGGAAAAAATAACTTAGATTCACACTGTATTAGAGATTACATTTCATTTCATAGCATATGTTGTCTATTAAAAAATTAAAGACAAAATGTGTTTTTGGATAATTTCAATTGTATCATTCACTATTTTTCTTTCTTTTTTATAAATAGTTTTAAATATAATTGCCTTACATAAATTAATCTGTACCTACAGACAGATTGTCTTTAGTATTTGCAGTTCTTTGAATTAGACCTCTTTGAATTCATCTTAAACTATGGATTAAAAGAATCAAATTGTTCTTATTCCTTCATTTGTTCCCCCAAATTAAACAGTATTTATAGTCTTTTGGTAATTCAGAGGAGCCATGGAAGGGAGACAGAAGAAAACGATAAAAGATTCAGGAATTATCTTTATTTTATAATCTGAGTAAATGAGGTTCACAAGAATCAAATACTGCCTGAAGAAATTCCTGAAGGGGAAGAAAAAAGAACACCACCAACCAAGAAATATTAAACAAATCAGTGCAACCCACTCATTCACAAATTACAAAGCCATAAGCCATTTTTCTGTGGCGGTAAAATTATTAATACTTAAGATCTGAGAGGTCTTGCTAAGAAGTTTATCCTGACTAAAAGCACATTCCTTTTGTCTAAAACCTCATTGTCAGATAGTTTCCAGCCCAGTCACTTCTCAGCCAAGATAATGTTGCATGTGCCACTCCTACAGGCTCCACCAACAACCCTATCTCCATAGGATGTGCACCTGGCTTTGTTAGCATTGGAATGATTCACTTCTTCCTTTTCTTTGAAGCAGTATGTAAGTGGGGTCTCTGCAATCATCTGGCAGAGAACAGGGAGCAGAGCGGGAGCTGCTACCCAAATGGTCTCTCACTACTGTCATAGTTAATAAAGCTTCTGCCTGATCTATCTTAAACTGTATTTGTGTTACTGTGTGCTCAGAGTCTCTGTATTCTCTGACATGGGGAATTACTACTGTATGTTTGTCCTATCATTATATGCTTATCCAGATGGACCGAACTCTGAACTACACAAATCCATTCTGTGCTGTACTAAGTCCAGCCATTCATTTGTTTGGCCCTTTTTTTCCCTCTCTACAGGAAATATCCCTAAAACTAATCTGCTTTTTCCAAGCTCCTTTGCAATCTGCCCAAGTGCTCTTACACTTCTTTTACAATCCTATTTTGCCAGCCCAGTTCTCCCTGTCTTCATCTATTTAACAATAGTCCACTGCATTGCTTCCTGGATAGTTCTCTATTTTATTCATTTATATACAGCTCCATCCAGGGCCCCTCTTCCTCCTCAGATGAATAATGAAAGTATTTATTTGCCTTTCTGGGTGTTGACCTCAGAACTCTGTCTCCTGTGATGCGCTCAGATCCAGCGAAAAGTGAGCTGTCCGACAGCTGAGCTCCCAGCCTGGCTCTGCACGGAGCTTGGCTTTGCACAACGATTCCTGTTGTTTCAGCTTCTAATTCTGTAATGGGACTTAATTGCCACAAACTCTAGATGAAGGCCATTATTATTAACAGAGGAATGAGACCTCTGGAGTGTAAATTTAATGACATCAATGACAGTAACTCCAGCCTTAGCAATGTACGTTAAAGCTGCTGCCAGGTTAAGGGCTCACAAATATGTGATGGGAAAGACCTGATGAGCCACAGAATTAAGAACTATAGCCTGTCACACTATCATTCTCTGGGTTTTTCCTCGACAGTATTAACTTCAGATTTCTTCCAATCTCAAGAAACGTTTATTTTTTTCTGCTTATAAAACATTACATCTTCTACAAAACCTGCCTCAAACAGGATGTTCTTAATGTTATCATATTTATGTTTTCAGTTTCAGCTATGTCAGTCTGAAGTAGAGCCACTGACGTCAATGGAATTAGTTTGGATTTATCTATAAGAGTAAATGTTAGCAAAGGACTGGAGAAAATATTATCTGTTTTGATTATAGTTACAGCAGGAACCATCACAAGCCAGAGAGCTACAGATAATCACTGCTTGTTGGAAATGACAGAGGAAAAGTATTTGGGAGTGGAAATTTGTACTGCTTTCTGACAGCTGTAAAAATGAAGTTCATGGATAATAAAACAAAAAGCATAGAGAAAAGCAAAAGGGTGGTCAGAGATACAGGAAAATGCAGATGTCCATCTGTAACAAGAGAAAAAAAAAAAAAAAAAAAAAAACACCTGAAAAGACAGGTCTTCAGTTTGCTCACATGAAGGGATCTGATGGAGCTGATGTACTGAGCGTAGTGCAGATGTTCATTCTTTCCGGTAACTCAAAAAGTAAAGTACTCCCAGTTGAATGCTCTGTTTTTAAGAGATCTTAAATGAAAAAGAAATTCCTTTCTTTTTTCCCACTCAGCGAATAGCTCGATTGTGGAATTCTCTAATACGAGATATTTACTGACTGTGGAGACTCAAATTACAAATGGATTCTGGAAGGTTCAGATATATTTCTGAAGGACAAGAGCTTTTGGACCCGAAGGTCTGGAGGGAAATGGTGACTCATTATCTTACTGATTACCAAAGGAAGGATAAGTCAAAATTCACCCAGTTTTGTTAGCACTGCAAATCTTGCTATAGAAAGGAAACATCTTGTCTGCAAAACCAAGAATTCTAAACTTAGCAGCTTACTCGAAGAATTACTATTATTCCAGATTACATTATTATAGAGAAAAAAAAACGAAGGAAAAATGTAAAAGAAAGAGAAGAATACTAATAGGGAAGGAGCCTCAATAATGATATAGCCAAAATAATTAGCACTCATTTCACACTGTTTATCCATTTATCTGATTTTGTGCTCACCCTTCCCTGCCCACTCTGGATTCTACAGCTCTTTGGTTTCAGTCCAAGGGAAGAGTTACAGTGAGGTGCCAGGTTTTGTTCTCTCTTCACTCTACAGTCTGCCTTTTGTTGAGCTAAACAACACAAATTCTATTTTCAGTACACGTTCCAGTTTTCTACTCAGTCTGCTGAGTCAACATCAATATCTTTTCTAAAATTGTAGGCACCAGAAATGGATATATTCAAGTGATTATTTATCGTGTCAAAGACATGGGTGAAGCAAACAGAAGACCTCTATCAACCTCTCCTGTTCCTTTCTAAAACATCCTTATTTATTTAAATAGTGAGTGTACTAAATAAATGCTTTAATTACTGCCTCACACTGGAATAGCACATGCAAACAGTTATCTACCAAGACTTACAAGTCACAGAATTAAAGAGTCACAGAATGGTTTAGGTTGGAAGGTAACTCTGGGTCCATCTGGTCCAACATCTGCTCAAATGGGGACATCCAGAGTAGGGTGCCCAAAATCATGTAAAATACTTTTCAGAATCAGTGTCCCACCACACAAAGCCAACACCATCCTTCTCTAAAGGTCATGTCTGGGTGAAAATGATCCGTAGTATTACTCTGGGCTTTCTCTAGATGGAGCTTTGCACTCAAAGCAGAGATACGCAAGAGCAAAAGTGAGGTAGTGCACAAAGAACAGTTTGTATTCAACACATCAGTGCAAAATAATCTACCCAAAACAGGCATTAATTGAAAAAATACAATGCAAAAGTATTTGCCCATTCCACTGTTTGTGCAAATATTTTGAAGATAAATCAGAGTGTCTGATATTAAATATTTTTGTTTCTCAGCTATGGGACACTGTCACGGTGGCATTCATGATCAGTACTATTCCTCACAAATAATTCACTAAGAATTGAACTGTAACTCTGAAATTAACAGTTTCCTGATAAATTAACAATTTATTCTTTTCAAAAATGTTCTGGCTCAGCTGCTGCTTTACAAAACCTTGGGCAAACATAGTCCAATGAACAGAGCAGGGACAGCCAATAGCAAAAAGAGAGTGTAGATGAAACAATCCTGCACAGAGCAGCACTTGGTGCAAAATTCTGGCAACAACGATTGGCTCAAACATGTAAAGACTTATACATATGTATATATATAACGTATGCATAAGGCTGAGACCTAGGACTATTTAGCCTGAAGGAGACTGAGAGTGGATCTTATCGATACTTATGTATATCTACAGGGTGGGTGTCTGGTGGATGGGCCCAGGCTCTTTTCCACAGTGCCCAGTGGCAGAACAAGGGGCAATGGGCACAGACTGGAACACAGGAAGTTTCACCTGAATGTGAGAAAGAACTTCTTTACTTTGAGCATTACAGAACACTGGAACAGGCTGCTCAGAGAGGTTATGGAGTCCCCTTTGGTGATACTCAAAAGTCAGCTGGATGCAACCTCTGCAACCTAAAGTAGGGAACTTGCTTTAGCAGGGGGTTGAAATACATGATCTGCGGACATCCATTCCAACCCCTACAATTCTGTGATATTTATATTTATCTGATATATTAGTGTGCATATGTATATAAAGTATATGAATGTATTTTAACTACATATGTAAGTATAAAGGCAGCTTTTGTGACATGTAATCAGTTTATTAGCCACAGTTTCAACAGGAAGACAATTCACAGTATTCCAAGCTTTGACTTTGAGATCCAGAGATATGTCCATAAAGTATGACGTAAAAAAGAAAGGTAGTAAACTGACAATTTAATGTCTATTAATCAATTATATCAGAGCTGAAAAAGTGAGGTTAAGCTATTGCAAAAATATCTACAAAATGTCTGTTTCAACTCAGAGGATTTGTAGAAAGGAGAATCAAAATCATATATGTGCTATGTTTACTACAGAGAAGTGAATTATCAGCTGCTTGCCTTCTTTTGAGGAAGAATTTGACAGATCTGAAACACAAGGTCAGGAAGAAAATTCCCTTAATTTACAAACCCATTGCACAATCCCAAGAAACATTCATTTGTGCAAATTTGTGCAAATGGAATGAGGATTCATACTATTTATGACTAGTAATGTCTTTCTTTCTCATGATAGTTACAACTACAAGATGAGGATTAAAAGGAAAATTATTGCAAAATACATTAAAAGACTGTCTCCTGTTACTTTAAAGTTTCCAATACTGTTGCATTCGTGTAATAGCTGGGGAAATATGTTGTGTGAACTGACATTATTTAATAAACAGTCGATGCCTATGAGAACAATGGTTTTGTCATCTATCACACAATCATAGAATTGCTCAGGTTGGAAAAGACCTTAAAGATCATCGAGTCCCACCACAACCTAACCATACTACCCTTAACTCTAACAACCCTCCACTAAGTCATGTCCTTGAGCACCACATCCAAACAGTTATCCATTGGGACTACTGAAACATTTTTGCCACAAGCTTCCTTCTGAAATGTGTAGATGGGGCCCAGAGGGACATGGTTAGTGGGCATGGTTGTGATGTGTTGATGGTTGGACTGGATGATATTAGAGGACTTTTCTATGATTTCATGATTCTTTGAATATGCATGGAAAGAGTGATAGAAGAGTTGGGAAGGAATCATAATGTGGTGAAGAAAAAGTTTAGCTTTTTGTTTCTAACCATATTCTTGCTTCCATTCCTACTTTTGAAGCCAGAAATAGGAATCCCAAGACAAGGTTATACTTCCTGAAAGTGAGACGATAGGTAATGATCTGAGCAGAATTCATGCAAGCTAAATGCTGGGAAAGCACTAATAACAGCACAGTTTGCTTAAATGTGTCTTAGGTTTGCAAATAAAACCTGATCATTTTTAATTCCTCTCAAAAAAATTCTACAAACCATTCAATAAGTACCACACTTGATGTAAAAAAGATCTGATTTTTATTTAGCAATAAGTAGAACATTGTGTGATAATAAGGAAGATACTAGTCTTTGTAAGAGTCCCGAATAATCAAGGAAGAAATTGCTTCCTTATCTTAGTGCTTGCTATGGCTACGAAGCAGACAGCTGATACCATATTGCTATCAAGCTAGTTCAAACAGTCCAGAGTTAACACAGATTGCAACTCACTGTCACAAAGATGGATAAACATTGGTCAGTGCTTTCACTGAGCTATTTGCTTCCACAGTATGGCACATAAAAGCTCTTTAGATGTTGGACACTTTACATAAGTACACATACATAAGCTGAGGAATATGATCACCATTTTCCCTCATTTCCTCATACAGTCCTGAAGTATTAGACAATCCCAAGACAAATTCAACCACCTATTATATTGTCCATCTTCACACTTTGGCGTAATCATTTCTACTGAGGTTTTCGCTAAACTCTCCACGGTGCTTAGGGATCCTGAACACCTGCTTCTTAATGTAACAGTCCTAACCTTTGTTTCCTATTTTTTTTTTTCTGAGAGTTTTATTGCACTGTTACCATTTAGCTTAGTGTTGTAAAACATTTCAGCTGTTAACAATGTTTTCATCCTGTTTATACAGTATCTCGGACAACTGGGCCCCAGTCAAATGTGTCTGGCCTCCTCATAATTACAGAAGAGGTAGTGATATAAAATTATATCCTCTCCCCCAATCATCCACATGCTAGAATTGATACGTAGAATCACTATATAAATGGCAATGATACTTCTGCTTATAACTCAGGTATAAATGCTACAGACCTTAGGTCAAAGTTCTCATGGATAAACATCACTAGCTAGCTAGATGACAGCTAAGCTGTCCTAGGTAGCAACTTGGCACTATTTTGCTTAACAACCTACATGAAGAAGAGAGAAAAAATACCTGGCAAGTAGTTCTGCGTGAATACCCTGGAAGCATCAGATCAGATCAAACACACTGCTTCAAAGAGGATGCTGTGTCTGGAGTCTTTTTCTGACATTCCTCCAAGCAGCTTTAGCTTCTGCATGTCACTTGTAAAATGTTTCCACTGTTGTGGAGGGTTTTTTGTACATCATATATACTGCAGTGCGGTCTACTTATTGATTCTCAGAATACCACCATTCCTTCATGCCTTCAACCCTCTTTCTCTTAATGTGCACTTTTGAGATAAGAAAGATGAGGTAACATCCAGAAGAGTTTCCATGAAAAACAAAGAGAAAAATAGAGCATGTAAGCTTAAGAAGTTCTACTCTTACCAAGTAAACAATGCAAAGAACCTAAGCAAAGTATGCAGCAGGTTTATAAATGAAACTAAGTGCCTAAATGCATTCCCATTTAAAGGGTTGAAGCAGAAACATCATCTTTGAAGACATCAAAATTCAAACACTGAAACTTGCAAACTTTCCACCATAGACATTTATTTTGAAATGCCTTTGTTTAATGTGGGAAAAGATTTTCTCCTTATGGTAATTTCTGCTATCAGAAAGGTACAGTAAATGTAATGTTAGCTACTGTATGTACCTTACTTATAGACTATGTCAATAAAGCAGAAAATATTTTTGTCACCACTTCAAACTTCAGGTATCATGTCATGTGAATCCCAGCCTGACTGTGAATTCACAAACCGATGTGCTCCACTGATCATTTATATGAAGTCTGTGAATGAGACCCATTGAGCTGCAAAGCAGCCCATGGATACGAATTGCAGATAGCATGTCCCACAAATGTGACAACTCAGAACAAACTGAGAAGTGAGATGCTCACTAATTTTGTAGTTAGGGAACCAAGTCAAGGTGCTGTCTTACTGTTGGCTTCCATCTTAGAAGGCAATGACACTGGTTTCCGTTGTTTTCTTGTTACTGGGACAATAATTATTTTCACTGAAGTGAGTGAAACTTCTTTTTGATACGTGAACCACCTGTGCTTAAATCTCTACCTATTTATTTATTTTTACCAGATAATTCCCAGGAATTTCTGACAGCAAATGACTTAAATGAAGGAATTTGGAAATGGGTTGGTGGTTGGACTTGGTGATCTTAGAGATCTCTTCCAACCTTACTGATTCTGTGATTTTGTGAAATTAAATAAAGACAACATAGGTGCATATGTCCCTATAGTAAGAAGTCCAGATATTTGGTAAATCTTTTTCAAAATGCCATGAATTACTGATTGAAAACAGTTTCTGTAATATCTGTTTTTGCCTTCTGAGTTCTACAGTATTTGTTTAAGTTCAGTATCAGAACCTGACATAACTTTTTTTTCCCTCGTTGGTTTATGAGGTGTTTGTTTTCCGGTTGCTTTGCAGTATTGTTATAATAGTGGCCCATGAAAGTGTGCCAGTATCGTGGTGCTCACAATGAGCAGTGTATCAAAGCTGCATGTGAGTTCACAGCTCACAAACTACATTCCCCAAAAGTGATCCAATCTTCCAAACAGAATGACTTTCTGACTAAACTAACTCTAGTATAAATATTCCATATTAGCGTTAATCCCAATTTTGGAAGAAACAGAAGCAGAAACCTCTGGAATCAAGAACACTTACATGATGAAGAGTTAGCTTTCAGCATACTGCAGCACTGACCTACTTTGTGCGGATTTTCATAGCAACAGCAGACATATCATTAGTGGTTGCTTAAAAGATATTAGCATAATTAGGATCTGGAAACAGTATCTGCTAAAGTGGGTGAAAGCATTTAAAAACCATTAGTAGTGAAAGTGTCGGCCTATATGACAGACAACATTTGCAGATTTTTCTGTTGCTAAATCACAAATAGTATTTCTGGCTCTTAGAAAGGGTTTGGTTTGTATTTTCTGCAACAGCGCCTTGACTGTTTTTCATTAACAAAGAGAAGAATAAACATGAAATATATGTGCTGTACTAGAAAAGCCAGCACGTTTCAAGATCCTCAATAGCATTTAAACAAAAAAAGAATGGAATAAAACTTGGCAGCTGTGACTTACTGAAGTAAACTGCTGAGCACTGCCTTCATTAAAATGTACTGTCAGAGAGTGCTAGTCTCTACCTTAATAACGTTGGAAGATAAGAATTCTTTGTAACTGATCTAGAAAACTTGGCTCTTTAAAAATAGAAACTGTATTTTACCAATCTGTAAGCATTTTTTTTCATGAAGGCAAAGGAATGCAAAGCATGTTTATTACAAAGGACTGTGAATAATTTATTGGATGTACAGAACAACCCATTTGAGGATTTGTTAATATTTTCAGATGTCTCTTAACAATCTGAGATGAGAAATTTTAGGCACTGCTATGTGTCTAAATACATTGCGTGGAAAATCAAATGCACTTACCAACAAATAATCAGTCTGACAGGGGCATTTTGATCTTTCTCTGTGTACCCTGTAACTTCTTTCTCAACCTGAGTGCAGTACATTAGAAGATGATAGTGACTGCTTTGAAAATGAATGGTACAACTGTATGATGTCTTTAAAATAAGCATTTACCATTATTTTTATCTCTTCAATTTCTCTTCAAATGTTATACAGTAAACATTAAATTTAAATCAAATAAGGCATCTATGGTGCTACGAAAGTAAAGGCTTATTTTTCATCCCTTTCCCTTCAAGTCTGTTCAAATGTTATGCATGCCCTGTATCTATGTCACTTAGAAATACTCATTTGAGTTTGCTCCCAAATAGTGTGGAGATAACTTTATATGATAGTTTACTGTGCTTCTTATATGGTGTTTGCAATGCATATTTCTTCTCCATTCCTGTTCTGATACAAAGTTAATTTAAATCATATGCAGTGCCCAAAAATTAATCCTGGAGATATTTCAGCTTAGGTCAGTTTGCTCAACTGAAGCTACAAACCTAAACACTGCATTAATGCAAGCATGCAGTAGAGTCCATGATTCGTTACACAGTGCTGCAAAACGGGCTGAGACATTTGAAAATGCTGCAAAACAAAAATTGCTAATAGTGCAAAACTCTAATTGCTTCTGTGACAATCTGATGTCTTTACAAATTAACAAGTTAATTATCTGAACATTTCAGGAGAAAAATATATATTTGAAAAGAAATCTATTTTCAAAATCTCTATTGGAATAGCAGCATAGTAATAATTAAAAAAGTAAGCACGTAGTCACTAAAAAGAAAGGAGGAATGGCATTTAGTTTCAGACCCCCTTTATCTTCTCTCATCTAGTTGTTCTTCACCTGCAGGACTCTTATCACTACTTTGTCACATGTGGCAATCATCAAATCTCCTTTTTTTTTTACCCATTTTATTTATTTCACTTGTGGATTCTTCAGCTTTCTGATGAAGTTTCCTCAAGCTCATCCAAATCACTGAACTCACATTCCTATGGCCAGAGGGAACAGAGAGGCAATGGCATCTGTAGATATTCCCAGTGCAACAACACTGAATCTGCCTCTCTGTGACAGATGGGATTCATTAAACTGATCTGATGCACAGCACAACCCCCACAAATGCAACAGGCATGGCTAGGATATGCAACATGGGATTAGGGATAAGTGTGGCCAGAAGTTCATCAAAACTGATTGCCTGAGTTTCTCACAGAGTAAGATGAAAGCCTGTGTTGCATTCCCCCTTACTAATATGTCTTATTGCATATTTGCTACATCAAAAAAGTGGTGAGCATTAATTCCACACGGTTAAAGAGCTGTCAGTCCATTAAGCATAGCACGTATCCATGGGGAAAAGGCACAAAGTCCCAGCAAAAGAGAGAACTCTGTTCTCAGTTCTCCCAGAAAACCTCATTACTATTGTGGAGATGTTCTCTTTGGAGAATTTATGCCATTTCCTTTATTTCTGATCCGACTATTTTTATATTTTCCCAGTGGGACGCAATCAACAACATGGAAGCAAACAGGCCTGTACGTGTGCTGAAATCATTACGGGATTACAAACACTAACCATTTTAGAACTGCATAGCAGAAGAGTTCATAAGTTAAAATGACAAAGAGGCCTGTAGCTACAGTATACCCTTTCCAAACAGCATTACTGTAGTCCATTATGTGCTGCAGTGGGGTGACCTCAGTCAGCTGTGAGATGCCCACCAGCCACTCAGTCACTGACCCTCCTCGGCAGGACAGGGGTTAATTGGATGAAAATGCTCATGGGTTGGGATGCTGACAGGGAGATCAGTTACAAGTTACTGTCGTGGGCAAAACAAACTTGAGTTAGGAATATTTTTTTCCAGATAAAACAGGCTTGAATAGTAAGAAACAAAAATTAATAAAGCACCTTCTTCCCACCACACCCTCCTTTCCCAGGCTCAGCTTCACTGCCCCATACCACAGAGCTGCCATACCTGACACAGAATCTGTCAGAGGTCACTTCAGCAGTTTCCTGGGGCCAGGAGTATATGAAGTGCACTGGACACCTAACCTGAAGTCCATGCAGCCCCAAACCTCCTACTGTGGGCAGTGTTGCCTCCCACCAGACCAGGCTGCCCAGGGCCCCATCCAACCTGGCCTTGAACACCTCCAGGGGTGGTGTTCATCTGCAGCTTCTCTGGGCAGCTTGTGTTAGGGCCTCGCTGTCCTCTGAGTAAAGAATTTCTGCCTAACATACAACCAAAATCTCCTCTCTTTTAGTTTAAAGCCATTCCCTTTTGTCTTATCACTATCGGTCTGTGTAAAAAGTTGATCTCTGTCCAGTTTGTAAGCTCCCCTCAAGTAATGGAAGGCTGCAGAGAGGTCTCCCCAGAGCCTTCTCCAAACTAAATAAGCCCAGCTCACTAAGCTCTTCTTCACAGGAGAAGTGCTCCAGCCCTCTGATCCTCTTCATGGCCCTCCTCTGGACCCACTCCATCAGATGCACATCTTTCTTGTACTGGGGGCCCTGGGCCTGGACATAGTACTCCAGAGGGAGCCTCACAAGGCAGAGTTATCAGCAAACTTGCTGAGGGTGCACTCTACCCACCTAATAGTCCAGTCTTCAAATCCATCTCTCCCCACTTTATAGATAAGGATGTGGTGTGGGAGCACCAAAGGCCCTGCACAAGTAGATGACATCAATTGCCCTTCCACTGTCCATTAATGGTGTTACTCTGTTATAGAAGGCCACCATACAGTTCAGGCAAATCAGAGGATGCTCTGAGATCACATGGGTGTAAGTTTCAAAACATGACAACTGGCCTATCAGAGAGCAGTATGGAATGTTCTGTGTAGCCTAAGAGCCTCCTCCTTAGGTCAGCATGGTAAGAGCCGGGGTCACTGTGCTACATTGGCCCCATATGTGGGCTCCATACTATAAGGACTTCTGTTGTCAACAGCACAACTGGGATGCTCTGTGCAGTCTCCAGTAATCTTCCTCTGAGGCCATTAAAGAAATGCAATTCATTCTCTTATCATTTTCCTTAGAAACCGTCTATAACCCATGGAATTCCTTACAGATTTGCAAGAAGATGCATGTGATTGATATTCTGAATTTATTGATTAAAATATTGCCATGTATTACACTCAATTCCAGGGCTGACTTTAAAGATTGTTCCCAACATTTCATAATGCAGTTGATTTTTGCTTTTGGGGTTTTTTTTGGTACTCACTTTCTCAGAAAATTCTAAGGCTAACTTAATAATAATAATACAGTCCTGGGTCATAATGATACCTCAGTAACATCTCAAAATCATGGTAGAATATTTGTTTTACCAATGCATAGGAGCAATTTTTATGATTCAAATGCCTCTGGGGTCAGTTTTGCCATGAAAGACAGCACAGCGCTCTTTTAATTCCCATGAGGGTAATCCCATTTGCCTCCTTTCTATCATTTTTTGTTGTATTTTGAACCAGTGAAACTGCTAATCAGATAATGAAACAAATGTACAGAATTAGAATTGTGTCTCGATGAGATCCATAGCCTTAAACTAATTGGCAATTTAAAACCCATGCCCTTGTTTCTACTCCCTCTGTTCTGACTTTTGAGCCAGACCTATCCCAGAAATGCCAGTGCTTATAAAGGAAGTGCACAAGTCATGTTTTGCAAAGCCAAGTATGACATCCTCATGCTACCCAAAGAGTCAAGAAAAAAATACGTGTTTGACATAAGAATATTTTTATAAATGAATCTATCCAGATAAGTACGACTTATGTTTCAAAACTGTACTATGAAACACTTTTTCTTTTTACACTTTAATTGGAAGGGTGTGCCAGCTTGTAAGACGATGCATGCTACACTTAATAGCCAGCCTGAGATAACAAGAAGTCTGGACCTAATTAGTTTGGGATCAAGATTTATGTCACTAGGATGAGTGCAAGAAGAGACCAGAAGCAGCAGCAGGGAGATTTCACTGTATTAACAGAGCACCCCAAAGCAAACCGTGACCAACCCACCAGCCCAGCACACCCATCTGCTGGTAGCCAGCTCCTTCAGGCTCTGACATCAGGGAAAGATATTCGCTTCACTCCTTTTTATTAAAGATGATAAAGGCTTTTACATTATTACTATTTATCTTCATGTTTTATTATTTACTATTTCTTCACATTTTCTGTACATGATTGCTCAAAACAAGAAAAACTAGAAATCTTTGCCACGATCAGCAAACTACTAGGTGTGGGGGAAAAGAACTATCATTTCACAGAATACAGCACATAAAGAAATACTTCAAAAGCCCAACTTTTATTTTAATGTGTTGTGTTTTGCATATTCCTTCTGTCTCCATTTCAAACTATTTCTATTTCATTTTTAATCTTCGGATTTCTACTCGGTGAATGTCATAGCATGTTTGCTCCAAGGTCAGGTTATTGTCTCTGGAACCAGGATCTCTTCACATGTTTAGTTTTACATGGTGGTCGTATTTATCTTTCTGGAACATTCATTTCATAAAAATTAACAACATCATGTTCATGATAGGCCTGTATTAACGTGTGGTGGAAACAAGGAGAGCACTACCATTCTCCTCCTTCATGAACACGACAGAAGCAGCTAACAGTGAACTGTTAAGCACAAGCAGGCACAGCTCAGTGCTGGGAGCCCCAGCCCTTCTTGAAGTGGGTCCAGAGGAGGGCCACTAAGATGATCAGAGGGCTGGAGAACCTCTCCTGTGAGGAAAAAGGTTGAGGGAACTGGGCTTGTTTAGCTTGGAGAGGATAAGGTTCCAGGAAGACCTTATCGTGGCCTTCCAGTACTTGAAGGAGGCATATAAACAGGAGGGGGAACAGCTGTTTACAAGGGTGGATAGTGATAGGACAAGGGGGAATGGTTTTAAACTGAGACAGGGGAGGTTTAGGTTAGATACTGGGAGGAAGTTTTTCACCGAGAGGGTGGTGACGCA
>PPHD01018304.1:0-11479 GCA_002909625.1 Bambusicola thoracicus
GAAAACAGACAGCAAAAACACTCTACTCATGGTAATATAGCATCCAAGTATTGATGCATTCAGTATCCAGTGTTTTCACATTGCAGGTGTAAGGAATATTATTGGCTTTTGCGGGGTATGCCGGAGAGAAGACAAAGTGAAATTTATACCCAGGAAGCAAGTGACTTTAAAAACCTAACTATTCCCACTGTTGCAAGAAGAAGCTCTCTAATTGCTTGTTAAGATTGAGGTGGTTTCAGTGGCATGCTCTGGAGCAGAGGGTGTCATGGGATATCTTGTGAAAATCTAGGCTGTCCTCAAGATTGTAGGGAATAGTTGCAGCTGTGTAATGTCTTTCTTTGACAAATCTTCCCAAATTATTTTCCATATTTATTATCAGAATCATGATTTGAAGAGCTCCAAATACAGCTGGTTGTCAGGGCTGAAATACCATTTCCGACATAGTTGGTCACTTGCAAGCAGTTTTCCTGAGGCAGCTGAAACCAGATTTCCTTGGTGGATGATGCACTGTTTTGGCATTAAGCACATAGAATATACACATCACATTCCAAAGCTGAACAGTTTTTAAGTGTGGAGCTGCGACTTGCTTACGTGAGCTCCCAACAGCATGTGTAAACTATTAAGTTTTCATAATGAGAACTGATAGAGTCTGTGATTAGCAAGAACTCTGTGAGGTGTCTGTCATTGTCTTCAACATTTCCTCGTGCGGTTTAATGAAGCGTATTTCTTTAACATTGTAAAAGCATTACACAAGAGACAACAGCTTGTGTTTATTAGAATTTAAATACGTAGGATGACAGAAGTTTCTTGTTCTAATTATCCTTAATCTTTTAACGCAAGAAGTCTCTTTGTAAAGAGTCCAGGTACTGAATTCATTTGTGTTAAAGCCACATCCACTTACTGGGTTGTGCTAGCTAAGACCCACTGACTGCTGGCAGTATCTAGTTACTCCTAACTCGTCATTAATGTCCTTGTTGGGAATGTTGCCATGACCTGGCAGCTGTCCAGAACCTGCCTGCAGCTCAGTTGAACAGATTCTGTCATGAGCACAGAATAGTTATTTGTTGATCTTTTAGACCTTCGTGTATAGCTTTCTGAACATTACAGTGCAGGTTCAGCCACAATTGTTGCTACTACTGATGTATGATAGAAGGCAAAGATGCATCTTAATAGGAAAATAAGATTTGTAAGTGTCATGAAGCAATCAGTGTCGACAGTCTGTGTTTAGACATGGAATAAAATAAGCAAAATTTATAACAGGTGCTAAGTATCACATGCAATATGGTTTGAGGGTAGCCCTTTGATGCAACTTGACTTGTGAGAGAGTTAGCTATTGTCTTAATTACATGTCTCTCCTGGAATCTGTAGGTTGAAGCACCTTTGGAAGAAGCCATTAAATTTTTAACCCCCCTGAAGAATTTAGTGAAGAACAAAATAGAGACGCATCTCTTTGCCTTCGAGATTTATTTTCGAAAAGGTAGGTAAGAGTACTGGTGAAATAAAACCGTTTGTTTGTCCAGGTTCTAACATGTGACTTGAAGAACCACGTGCTGATCTATTGAGGAATCAGACCCTGTAGAGACATAACATTTCATTGCACAAACAACGTAGCCATTAGCATTCTGTGAAGAATGCGAAGTTGGAACGCTTGCTGATTATCTGGCTTCTTTGCTGCTCATATAAGAACTAATAGAAGTATAGAACTAATTCTCCCAGCTTGCACTTGCCCTCATTACTTGTTTGCATCACAAGTCTGCAGAACTGTACACCGTGTAGAAGCGATGCACACTTGCTAATGAGTCTTTTGAAATGCTCAGTTTTTGAATTATGTTGATATCAGTTAAATATTATGCTTTATGAACTACTTCAAATTTACTTCCCAGTTTAGTGGATCTAATTCACTGTCTAAATAAATGTCTATTGGAAAAAAAAAAGGTTCTTGTAGAACACTCACCTTTGTTCTGATCATTCTAATTCCAAATGTTAAGTTTTCCTGCATCATAAGGTATTGTCTGTCAGCTATGTATTTTTTTGATCATTTGCCAATTCTTTCTTTTTCAGAGAAGTTCCTTCTGATGCTTCAGTCTGTGAAGAGAGCTTTTGCTATTGACTCCAGTCATCCTTGGCTTCATGAGTGTATGATTCATCTCTTCAGCAGTGGTATGTATCTGTTGGGTATGACTTCATCTGAATGTGCTTCCAGATGATGCCTAACCTACATACAGTCACTGGTTCTTAGTTTACCAACTGTTAGCATAATTAATTCAAAATATTTAATAACGTTAGGAAGCTTTTTAAGCAACTGACTATATGCTACATGAGGCATATTTATTGTAACTGTGGCTGGATTTAGTTAGTCTTTGAACAAGTGCTAGTAAGTATCTTTACAACTGAGAGCAATGCGGTGAGCCCCTGGAAGAGTGAGAGAAGCAAATGGAAACTGCACAATGAGTAACGTGACTTCTCTGCTCCCAGCCTGTGTCAATGTGTAAGGAGGAGGTTTAGAATCACGTCTTTTGAGGTTTTTCCAACCAGTCCTGGTTACTTGCCTTATTTTATGCATCTTTCTTTGAGATATGTCCTTTTCAATCATACTGATATTGTGATTATGACAAAAATAAAAACATAAAGTAGATTTTACTGTGAATTACCTCCAGTTAACTTTTTTTCCACTTCATTAGTATCTGAAAGTAAGGATCTGCCTGATGCAGTTAGAACAGTGTTAAACCAAGAAATGAATCGGCTTTTTGGAGCAACTAATCCAAAGAACTTCAATGAAGCTTTCCTTAAAAAGAACTATGACTCGCTACCGCATAGGTTATCAGGTATTTTGCCTTCCTCCTTTTCCTGCCTGGCTTCTGTATTTTCATTGCTGATCCAGCAGTGGATCCATGTAAAAATTGCTTGTTCCACGCACTGTCGAGAGAAGTGTGCTGAGTAACTGCAGTCAAGTATTACAGTGGGTATTACAGTACTGCATGGAAAGCAGGATGTAAGCCACCTATGGGGTTGGCATTACTATCGTGGCTCCATCAGTCTAAACTTGGTCACAATGAACAGTGAGTTCATTCTTTGTATCTTCTCCAACATCCAAGTCTCAAGCATACCTGTGCTGTGGGACTCGGAGCTTCTTTTTGGTTGTGTCCTGTCATCGTATTATAACAAGGTCTCAATGCGCTCATCTCTTCTGAGCCCCAGTTTCTGTGTGAAGGAAATAGGAATGCTGCTGCTAGAGGGAACCATGGTCTGTTGCAGCAGATCTGATCTGTTACCTTTGTTGCCCGTACAGTGTGCTGTCAAATGCTCCTATCCTGCAGGATAGAAGCGACCTAGTTGTTTCAATACTTTGTCTAGCATTTAATAACAGCTGCCTTCCTAACTGCTCAGGTATCATGCTGTAATGCTTTAAGTTGTTTTATTTCGAACTGCGACTGTAGATCTAAAATAATACTGCCTGTTAGTCACACTATATCTGTTTTATGTTTGCTTATAATAATTTTTTGGTCTTCCTTTGAGTGATGAAGCCTGTGTTTCTTCTTGTAGCTGCCAAAATGATGTACTATTTAGATCCTTCCAGTCAGAAAAGAGCGGTGGAGCTGGCAATGACCCTGGATGAATCCCTCATTAACAGAAATCTTCAGGTAACAGATATAAATTGTAAACTACTACCACTTCTCTATCTACAAAAGCTGTGTGCAAGCTATGGAGGTAAGATGAAACTGAAATGATTACTGTTGGGGAGGTTAGGTTGTCATGTGAGAGAAAGGGCGGTCATCTGAACTGAAAATCTGTCCTTTTTGCACATGTAATGTAGTAAATAGATAAGCAGCACCAGAAACCATGTTATTTCTCCAGGGGAAGTGCCCTTAAAATAAGAATCTGAAGGAGTTTGGACACTTCCTGAAATGTGTTCTCATAAGCAAAGAAGTGACGTTTGATTTTCAGTAGGGACCAACAGTCTCAGGGCATGTGATATATTTGACCTCCTGTATATTTTCGTGGCACAGAGCTAATGCAAGGGAGCAAAGAGCTTGTTGAAGAGAACTTCAGAACACCATAGCGAGGGGGGACAAAGCGGTTACCCTCAACACAGAACAAATAAAAGCTATAGTGAATACCAGAGGAGTGGGAAGTGAATAGCTATGTGAGGTGGAAGGATGCTGAATGCTGATGAGCTCTCTTGAAGTTCAGTTTCTCGTGTTTGAAAATCAAGTTGAAAAAAAAAGCCCCAAAAACAGGAAACCTTTTCCTCTTCTAAGTCATTAAATGGATATGAAAGTGCCAATAAATGTGAAGGAAGTGGAAAAACCCAGATTGGTTCCGTTCAGTAGTTACAGCCACGCACAGTAAGTCATGTGCCCTTAAATGTGGGGGGGAAGAAAACTGCACTATCAGGAATGTGATTGCACAGAGCTACGTTTATTCAGTTAGTACATTTTTTACGTTTTAACTGTATTCCACAGTTCTTCCAATTTCTATCTGCAGGTGCATTCACCAAAGTAAATTTTAGGAAAATATGGTATATTTTCACAAACAAAAATGGATCTAGAATAAAAAATTTGAATTCACGTTATGTATTGCTTATATGCTTAGTGAATCGAGATCTTGGGGGAGGGACCTCAATCAAAACACGTTTACTTGCAAATTAACCTGGTTGCCAAGCAGTGAGAAACAGTAGTTTCAGGAGTCATAGAGTTACTCAGGTTGGAAAGGACCTCAAAGATCATCAAGTCCAACCGCAGCCTAACCATAGTACCCTACCTCTAACAACCCTCTGCTAAATCATATCTCCTGTAAAATTAGTTATAGGTGACAAATGAGTATATTTATCTTCAGTTGAGATTCCCAGCTGCTGTTTAAATCCCTTTAAAGCACACAGTTTCAAATGAAGCTACACTGGTACATCGTGCTGCCACCAGCTAGAAAGAAGTCACTTGGTGGTGGTAGAAACCTGAAAGCAGTACTTGGGATTTGCCTTTTGTTTGTGAGTGCTCAGATGAATGTTGAAGAGTCGGTAACGTTTCTTTATTTTTCTCTTTAATTAGACTTGTATGGAGGTATTAGAAGCTTTATGTGACGGTAGCCTCGGAGACTGTAAAGAAGCATCTGAAACTTACAGAGCAAATTGTCATAAGCTTTTCCCTTATGCTTTGGCTTTCATGCCCCCTGGTTATGAAGAGGATATGAAGATCACAGTTAACGGAGATAGTTCTGCAGAACCTGAAGAACTGGCCAATGAAATATGAATAACTGTATTGGAAAAAAATGACATTGGACCATATCTGGTGTATAATATTTTTGTCACGCACCTGCTGAATTGTTCTAACGTACACAGAGAATGGAAGGGAAAAAAAAACTGTTGCCTTCAAATAGTTTTACTTTTTTTTTATCCTGCTGACAAAGTATATATATAAAATATCTAACATATTACTGGATATAGGTTGTTTGGTTTCTTACAAATTAAAAGCTGCTAAAATTGAAGAAAAAAAAAAAAAGCCCTTGTCCTTACCTACCTACCCATGTTTTTAAACTAATTTATATAAAACCTGGAGGCGCGGAGCCTTCAGAGCAGGTGTGTGGCAGAAATATTACTTTAAATTTGTCTTGTGAGATTACTGTTATCTCAGACAGCAAAAATGCTGTTTTAGCACTGGATTCTTTCACTGAGCACAAAGAGTTGTTGGGGCTTTAGCATCTGACTGATTTTGATACGGGGATGATTCAGTCCATAGGAAGTATGCAATGTGAAATCAGAATATACAGAGAAACCTGCGACGTACACGTTATGTTGCGGATGCTGGGACATACGGATAGCAAGCAGAATTAAGAAACATAGTGTGTTCAATAAGCTTGTTGCGTCTCTGAAATTCACTGTACACGATCAGTTTGGTGTTCTTGCACCACAGTTTTTTAACCGAAGGAACCAGTTGAAACGCTCTCTCTGAATTAAACACAGAAGGCAGGGTGGGGAGAATAAATGACGTTGCTGGTTTTGAGATGAACCCGGCTGAATCGGTTGGCCAAGCTTTTTAAAACTGTAATGCAAGAACCAAATAAAATTATGCACTGTGATGTGGCACCAACTAATTAGGAAAGATAGCATGCATTTTTCACGTAGAGTGAAACCAAAATGAGAACATACTATGGCTTGAAGTTGCAAAGAGGAGAACTCCTGACTACCGTTCCGACTGATCAAGAGACTAATAGTTTAAAACCTCAGCAGGCCTTGTTCACGTTATGCAGAATAAAAAAAAAGTGCTGCAGTTTAGATACCTCTGGAACTTTTCCACAGTGTCACAGGTTTGTAATACTTGAAGCCCTACATTTCTAAGAATATATTTCTTGCTCAGTTGTTTCAGGCAAGCCCAAGACTTTGTAACTTTTAAGGGGCCCAAGATTTTTTTTCAATAACAGACCAGCTTCTTATTCCTGCAGTTACGGATGTAATTTCCTTTGTCAAACATAAGGTACCAAATATGATGCAATAAAACGTTTTGAAAAACAATTGTGTGAATATTTAAACCAATCTCTGTTGTACTTTGAAAATGAATGGGTTCACAAGAGTGCAGCTCAGGGTTGGCTTACTATGCTGTCCGGTTATGCTAATAATGTCACTGCTGATGGGTGGATGTTGAGTATAAAGTGCAAACGAATTATGTGCATACTGAATGTCTGGCTAGTCCTATAACACAGAATGCTTTACTGCTTGGCTTTTAAGTTCCACCAGTATTATGTTGAACTTTATTTTCCGAGTCAAGCTACGTTCAGCAAGTCTACTGTGTTAATAATACAGATACGTCCTCAAGTGTTTTTTTTAATAGGTTTGTCATAAAACAGAGCAGAAAATAAACTACAGCTTATAAAGTGAGTGCCTTCTTTGCTGCAGGAGTTCAGTTAGAGAGTATCTGTCATGTGGATACACAGCCTTCCTCTTCCACATAATAGGTGTCAGTGATTGATGCGTACAGTTCAGAAATCTGGGAGGATTTACTGAGGTTTGTAGTTCTGTCAGTTTTTTCTTGTGCGTTCCGCAACACTTTCTTTTCATGGTTAGATGATCCTCTTGTATGTTTGTGGTGTAGTTCACGTTGGAAATATATGTTGTATTGCTATATTTGTATATTTAATCTGCTGGGCTTTAAAGGACTAGAATGCCTATAGAGCCTTTAATTGCTCCTTAATGTCTAGATCTCAGTCTTTTCTGTGGCCTGAGATACTCGGACTGCATGTCTTCTGCAACCACTGAAGATGGTTCAACCTTGTCTACACAAGCTATGAGCTTTTGGCCTTGCCTCTTTGAGTATTGCTGCCGTTTTCTTGGCTTCTGATGCTTAGCTGGAGGCAGATGAATGCTCACTTTTTTAACAGTTAGTGAATTGCATTGAGCAATTTTCTTTTTTCAAGTTGTGTTTTAAATGCTGCCTATAATGGGATTGTTTTCTTTACTTGTTCCCTGCCTGTTTTTGCATTGAAACAGATGAACTAAAAGCAAGATTGTTATCCTTTGTGATGCAAGTGGGAAGGATATTTCTGTGGGCCTTCCAGAAACCTCCATCTACATATATCTGTTATGATTCCCCCCAGAGACTTCCAAAGTTCCATTGTGCTTCAGGAGGGATGCTTTCAGATCAGAGAGGTTCTTCATCCCCTTCCAGAAGACTTCTGTCCCAGGTGAAGAAGTTGAGTTTCCCTGAAGTAGAAGGTTGTTTTAGTTGGCGTAGGGATTCTTATTGCTTCATCTCCACGCATCTCAGGTGTATGGTGGTTGACTCCTGAGGAAGTGCTTGTAAGAGCTGGAAAAGTTATAACCCGACATAACAGCGTCATGCTACAGTGAAAACTTCCCTTTGCATACTGAGCTAAATGGCAGTTGCTGGTGTTCAGCTGCCAAGGCAGGTGAGCAGCAACTGCAGTTGCAGTCAGAGTGATCTAGAACAGCTTATTAGTGGCAAAATTTGGTTCAGGATTTCAGAGTTTCCACTGGAGAAACATTCACCATAAGTGGTGGGTGATGACTTATGCCATGGATATTGCTTTTTTATTGTTGGGGTTGGTTTTTTGGGGGGTGGAAGTGAAGGGGGTGAGACTTGGACAATAAATTTTCCTTAGACAGAACTGTGGATGCACAATGCATAAAGCAAAGTCAGAATGAGCAGGGGACTTAAAATTTAAGTAATTAAGAGCGGTGGTTAGACAATAGGGAGAGCAGAGCGTTCAGGTACATTGGTGTGTGTGTACAAACAAAATATTCTCAGAACAAACTACTCGGTAACAAATCTTACTTCTTTGCATTTAGAATGCCTTAAAAGCCTCTATCTCCGAAGGTTACGCTTTTTGGATGAGGTCTTAATGCTAACATGACTGTAGGGAGAGGACGTTCCCGGTATCAGTACAGAGTGAACTCTTGCTCAGTTGTTCCCCTAGTGTAAGGAGAAAGGTCTGAGCTTCTCAGGAAGATCTGTAGGGCTAGATGAGGTATGTACTATTAGCCCTGTAGATCTTCCTTGAGTGTTTGACGAGGTACGTGTTGTTAGCCTAATAGACCTTCCTTCAGTGTTTGCTTTGTTTTTACAGGTTTGGAGGTGCTCAGCTGTACAGGAGCCCCTGAAAGTTGGTGTAACACCTTATTCTCAGCTAGACAGAATTGTAGTGGTTTTTATATACAGAAGGGAAACACCGGTGAGAGTAGGGTGAGATCGGGCCTGGGAAACTCGAGGTGCAAACGCAATCTCAGTATCATGTGAGAGAGTTCCAACGTACAAAATGTAAGGACTTAGTCTTAGAATATGCCTTTGAGGGCTGGAGCAGTGGTGCCATTGTTCACGTAGCGCTTAGCATCCCATATGCCACAGTTGCACTTCGGACATTTGCCACTGATGCTAAAACATTTGATAAGGTAATCCAGCTCAATATACCCGAGTAAAAAATAATTCTTCCCTTTCTCGTAATCGCTTTAAATGTTTTTAAGTGTTCTGTACTGGCAGCTAGCTAGCTTTGAAATCTTTCCCCCATCTTCCCCCTCAAGGAAGTTTGCTCTAAAAGCAGTTTGTACCTGATGGATGATGTAAAATAGCTCCTACTGTATGGAAGTAAAAGTTGTCAGGCTGTTATCAGACAAGCACCTGCTGCTTTGGGATGTGGTGGAAGAGGTGATGCAAATAAATATAATCTAATCAGATGGTAGTGTCAGGGAGGAATGGTACAGCCTGTAAGCGTGGTAGTAGTGAATGCTGTTCCAGGTGGAGGAAGATGGTTGCTGAGGCTGGGAAAGACCAAGGAGCATTCTGGTTATGAGCTGCTCTTTGATGGTTGAAGGAGCAAAGAGTGTACATTTTTACTACAATCATGATCGTGTTATTGTGATACTTCCTGGAATTTTAAGCTGCATGTGCCAGTTTCAGTGCCTGTTTTGGGGCAGACTCTTTGTTGGAGCACACAGCCAGCAGTGAGAGTGGCCAAGAGAAACTGATACGGCATCTTGGCAAAAGGAGACTGAAGGGAGTTAAGAGGAGGCAGCGTAATAGAAATTCTGTTTTAGATTGAGCATCAGAGTAGGCTTTTTTTTTGTTGTTGTTGCTAGAATGATTACTGAAACTGTAAATAATATAAATGCAGTCTCCTGTGTCCTGGAAGCTGTATGTGTATATTACTTCTAGAGTGGTACAAGCAAAGAGTAGCATGTTCACAAAGATTCTAGCTTTGTATGTTGGTCTCCAGGTAAATCGCGGCAGAAAACCCAGAGGTTAAAGGTTGTCCAGCTTACGAGGGACCATAACAATGAGTTTTCCAAGATAAATATCACTAGAAAGTTCAAAGCATCTTAGAATAGCTTTCCTAAGATGATTGTTGTTTTAATTGAAAATGTTACATCTGCTAATTGTTCATAACAAAAGGCAAAAAGTACTTCAACAAAATATTTCTGCCTGGCACTGCCCATTCAATATCTACCTCTACTAGTTCTAGCCTGGTTCAGCTACTGCATAATTTTAGCCATTTAGTACATAACGTATGAAAAAGTGTCATTTGCCTTGTTGGTGAACAAATGTATGATGATGATGGATACGTTCAGTTATAAAATGTAATGCAATAAACCACAGATTTAGCGAAAACCCTCTTGTTGGTTCAGTGCGGCAGCATATTTATTGCTTCATTGCTGATCCATTCAAAAATCTGAAATTATCAACTCTGCCAAGTTACTTGCAATTGTACTGGGATCTGCTTTCCCTTCCAGCCTTCCTAACTGGTTAATAATGTTGTACTGTGTTTTTACGCTCTTCTCTGGTGACAGCAAATATTAAAGGAAAAAAAAAAAAAACTGGCAGGAAGTCAATCAATGAATAAAAATGCTGAGTTCTGTTTGTAAATGAGTGCTAGTGTTTCCTTATAGGGTTCAGCGTCCTGCTCAGATACCCAGCAGCCTTGTAATAAATGATCGCTTGGATGACAGCAGTCGTTAAGAGTTCCCTTAATTCTCGGTTGGCCGTAACGCTGGCTGCCCCATTGTGGTGATGGGTTGCAAGTTTAGGGGTGTCTCCTAAAATGGAGGAAGGCCAGTAGGGGAAAGGATATGGCTACCTTGGGAGTCAGAATGGAAAAGAACTGTATTGGCAGGGAGGTTTCACTACATCCTTTCCCTAAGAGCTGCTTGTATGTACATATGGGCGAAGTCCCTCGATCAGTCTTCTAGGCTACAAAGACCCAACGTAAGGTGAAGCTCTTACTGTAGGACTTTAAAAAGAAACCAGTTTGAGAGGGAAGCAATTGCTGTTTTCCTCAGGTCTAGACTGAATGGGAGGATGGAAAAGTTCAGTGGCCTTCTCTTCCCCATCCGTAAGTCCGCAAAGCTTTCCTGACACAGCGCTCTTCAGTTTCTTTCAGTCTCCGTCAGTCAGCAGACAAAACATGGTGGCAGCGATGAGTAAAAGTAGCAGCTTATTTTTAGATATGTAAATATTGAAGTAATTACAGAAATAACTTCTTATTGACACCTTGAGTCTGAAACAGGAGTTCGTTGCAGTAAAAGTCGCTTTGCGTGGATAGTGCCCTACTATAAAACAGCATCCTTTCTTTATAAAGGTCCTCAGTAATTTATTTTCTCTTTCAGAATTGGAGGGGGGGGGTATTTGCTCTGGGTGGCCTCCTTCCTCAAACTTAATGCTTTCAAACTCCCATCGATGGAACAGCAACTTATGACTGGTCTGCCAGAGACCAAAAGCACAGAAGATTTATGAGGAGCTGAAGTAGTCTGGCCGTTCATACATACATATATAGATCACAAAACAATCAGGTCTGACTCTTCATTGGTACCCCTCTATTCCATCAAGTACAAAGGACATTTTTCCTACCTTGCTGTTACACTTTTGGAACCTTGTGAGGGTCACGAACAGCAGTAGATGACAAAACTCATCTGCTGTCACTCTGTCCCTGAAAACACTGAAGAGATGAAGGACAAAGAAAAAACCAGATGGTTGACTCAGAT
>PPHD01018305.1:0-12563 GCA_002909625.1 Bambusicola thoracicus
TAATGAAAGCTGGCTTTTTCAGTTCTTACCAATAAAAAATAACCCCATTGCTTTCAACAACAATTTATCTTAAAGGAAAATTGTGTTCTAATTCTATTGAAAAAACTCCTTAATTGAGGATACTTTTCCTTTCCTGGAATTATAAATTCCAGGAGTATAAATAACTTACAAAACTGGCCAAGGAATTAATTGGACGATGTTTTGGATGTATCTACAGCCCAGAACTCAAGAGCATGTCTTAAGCTATCTGACAGTATCAAAAAGCTTCTAATACTGCACGTCTCACAGACAACAGATACAGCCCTTGGTATTTTCCATTCTTGGTGTTTTTGCCCAGACATGTCGCAGTATCTTGCTGAATTGTCCCAGCAGACAAACAGCACTTGGCTGCCGTCATGGGCTACACCATTATGCATTGTGGCTGCAGTGGCAGATGGACTTCAGTACCATATTCATACTTGTGTCCAGGTCAATCATTTTCTCATAATGACAGGACTTTGTTAATAACCTTTGTAGTAGAAAATTTATCACTGCTCTAAAAGGTCCATAAATTTACCCTGTATTTTTCTGCGTCAAGGCTAAGGGCTGTCTGATGAACAGTTTTATCTGTGTGTAGTGGATGATTTCATAACCACATTTACCATTTTCACTGTTAGACTTGCTAGGTAAGTTATGAGAGAAAAAGTGTGAATAGAGACACGAAGAATGATAAAGATACAGGTTGGCCTCTTAGTCCCTGGCTATCTTGCTGCTAAACATGAGCAAAGCATACTTGGACCAAACCAGGCAAGTGGATCTGCATAGACAGGAGCGAATAATAGAAGAAGTGATGAGATTTTCAGTTACAAGATCTTCTCTTCCCTGTGTGATGCTTAAGGAAGAAATAATCTCTGCCATCCCTTTTGTCACCAGTTCTCCCTCTTGGTGGCTGGAGGTTGCATATTTCCTCAAGTGCTCTTGCATCCTGCCTCTTCTCCTGGAAAAGTAAGTACTATTGCTTTGGAGCAGCACTTTTCTCCTCTCACATGCTCTGGTGATAGACATGAACCTCACGAAGGTCATAAGAAATCACATTATTTCCCTTGCTCCCTTGAAGGGATGTGCAGTGGGGGGACACATTCATTTTCTTCATTTGTTCCATCTGTAAAGTGAGAATGATGCTACCTACCTTGTGCAATCTTTCCACACATATAATACTCCCTTTCTTTTCATGAATGCTGAATGTATTTAAAGGAAGAAGGTAGGAGGTGGAAAAATAAAATGTGACTGGATGAAACCTGAAGGAGCTGCATACCAACAGGGAGGCTGCACAGCATGCTGCCCCAGAGCTGCCTCCCCCTGGCTACGATGGAAAGGCAGCCACAGTGAGGAGGAGCTGCTCTGTGCTTCTCCTATTTTTAGTCAGGTAACTGAATTGCAGTGACGTTGAAAGAAG
This sequence comes from Bambusicola thoracicus, assembly GCA_002909625.1. Lineage (NCBI taxonomy): Eukaryota > Metazoa > Chordata > Aves > Galliformes > Phasianidae > Bambusicola > Bambusicola thoracicus. Next base: position 1,436 of record PPHD01018305.1, read on the forward strand.
TCACTGCTGCTATGACTGTTTCAGATTCAAATGCAGCAAGTCAATGTTGATAGCAGGATGCTTCACCTACAAATAACTAACTGCACTTAGAGTGTCATAAATGGTTTTCCATCTGTTCCTGGGAACCTAGGCTTCCTTTTGCACCAAGGCACTGAAACTGAAGAAAGAGTTGTTCAACCTACACCTTCATATAGAGGCTACTGTATGGAAGTTGCAATGACCTGACACTGCTGTGGGCTCGTGCTTGTTCATTCATTAGCACGGATATTAGCACTCTGATTTTCTTTCTCTATTCTGTCTCCACACAGATACATAATAACTAATAAGATCAATAATTTTACAAGGCATGGTCCAACGTCCTTGAATTTACTGGAGATTTTCCTTTGTTTCCAAAGGACGTTGGATCATGCCCATGTCTTGCTCTAGAGCTACGTGGGAAATCGATCCGCAGTAGAAACTCCCTAGAATTTTGCTGGTAAAGATCTTGTATTTTAGATCTTGATGTCACATCCATTTGCGTTAATTATATTAATGGAAGAAGAACATGCAGAGGGATAAGAGGGATGTTCCAGTGCCAGACTGTCTCTTACTTCGTGTGGGTTCCCATCAGCACTGTGCAATTCCTGCCAGGATGAGAATGGAAATTAAAAATAGAAGGAAAAAAATTAACAAAATAACTTTGTTTGGTCAAAGATGTTATTGGATGTTAGATAAAACGTGTATTACCATAAACAGAACAGGAGGTAAAAAGGTAGTGCTAAAATGCAGTATCCTTATTTAGGAAGCAATTATTATCGATCTACTACCCGTGCAGCACCGAGCTTTATATCGGTGACCTCAATCCATTCCTATTCTGGTAAGTTTATCATGTTTTATCATTCCTTAATTACAAACACATTGTTCTGATTTATTCTGTGCAGGAATGCAATTGTAGGTGGGCAGGAGAGAAAATTCTGCTCTGAAATAAAGCATTTTCCCCTTTCTTTCTTCCCAAATAATCTGTGAGTATGTGATAATAGAATTCTCATGGTTTCAGTGATACATCTCAGTCACGAAGCTATTTGCTGTAGATGATACCGTGCTGCAATTTAATAAACTGCTGTTCTATAAATATTTTTAAGTGCTTATACAGCTAAAGTAGTTATTTTCTTACCTGTAAATTGGTGGGCAGCTTCTCATTCAAGAACAAATGTAGTTCTATGGCCTAGTTCTATGAGTTTCTGGGTAGTCAGACTCAGTAAAGCTCTGGGGGAAATAAAGTACCTTTTAAAAATGTTTTTTCTGGTAATGTATGTAGGTCATACATTATGGAAGTGGAACAAAATGTTAAGAGCCAAAAGTACTTATTTTGTCCAAAGCTTGAATAGATGTTGCTTTCCCCTCCCTCCCCCCATGAAGCATCTCTAATATCACCATTGTGTCCTCACAGATCTGGAAAGATCTGACTATCCTGCTGTTGTGGTAGTTCAGTCTTATTAAGCAGATTTCCAGATATTGATCATTGAGATGAAACACTGCCAGGAAGGCATAGCTCCTACAAACTATGCCAAGATTTATGCAGCCGAAGTGTAGTCTTCTGGGATAGCTCAAACCAGAATTTCTGCTCCATCTGCAGTATAGTACTTCCATTTTGCTTAGTTTATAAAACAATGTAAATCACAAGACAGAAGGTAATCAGGCTGTTGCTGTTAATAGGAATGCAAAGTTTGGCCACAGTTATTTCAAATAATTACTGTTTCGGAGTTATTGATAGAGTAAAGTTACTGGAGTTGCTAATTGAGCTGTTAATTGCAGCTTTAGCAATCCATAAATTCATTTCTTTTGAAACGAGAATTCTTAGACCTTACCTGACACAATGTGGCAAATATAAATATATTAAAATAATAACAATAAAAAACTGCACATGCAAAATATAGTAACTATAACTGACTCTTTAGCAAATATCCTGATAGCTCTGCTGTTTAAATGTAATTTCTAGGTCTTATTACGAGACTCTGGACTTTTGAAGTACTTGAATATAGCCATTGTTGAGAATAGTTTTGCCATATAGATGAATATGAGCTCGATTATGTCTTCACAGCCACCAAGAAATCTTGTCATGTAGGGACACTTATTGCAGAGCAGATGACATTCCCTTTGTCACTTTGAGTCGCTTGCTCTTTCTTAAGGTAAGGACATGACAGCCCAGAACTCTTAGCCATTTGCAGCTAATGACGTTGACCTACCTTGTCTTTACAAGCACACACTGGTCATACCTTAAGGCAAAAGCAGTCCTCCCTGACCTGTTTGTTTTTGAGGTTCTGCTTTTGCTGTTTTGAGGTGGTTTGCTGTTTCTTTTGTTTGTTTTGTTTTGTCTGCAAGGAGAATTTGTTTCCTGTGCCTAATAAGCAGTGTCTCTATATTGGTTTTGGAAACTTTCCTCCCAGCTGTCCTTTTGTAGGGTGTGTTTTAGTAGGGTTTGAAGTGTACTAAATCCATCTCTTTGAAATGGGTTTCTCCTCAGGTCTGACTTTCAGCTTTCCTGCTGTTTCTTTGCTGAGTGGATGTCTGGCTAGGGAGAGGTACATAGATGAATTATAAAGCTATACAAAATATCTGGAGGAGGAGGATTCCTGTCTGTCTTTTCTCATGGTGTAAAAACAATCGGAGCACTGAAAGAAAATTGAGGCAAAGGTATAACACCTGAAAGAAATCTAAGCCACTTTCTAATCGGTGAAAGTTCTCGTTGAAAGAGTAAAGCTGCAGAAGAGATACAAACCCTGTGTATCTCATGAGACATTTAACTATCAGGGAATTCAGTTCAGCAGGCTATATACACCTTGTCCAGCTTATCAGTTATGAAGCATTTCCTGCTTTGCTCTGAAATGACTACAAGGGCCTGCAATTAGAGATAGCAGCTGGAACCCAGTGGGTCATGGTTCTGTTCATTTGAGGATTCAGATCCTGTTCTTAAATGACCACAAAAACAAACCACCCACTGAACCAGAAATTGTGTTTCAAATTATGTGCTTCTCTACCCTGAGGGTAAAACTTTAAAAGTTCCTAGTAACTTTGGCACATAATTGTCACAGAATATTTGCCTGTAGAGGCTGTAGGTGCCCCATCCCCGGAGGCACTGCAGGCCAGGTTGGATGGGGCCCTGGGCAGCCTTAGCTGGGGGAGAGGAGGAGCAGTCCTGCCTACAGTAGGAGGTTGGGGCTGGGTGGGCTTTGGGGTCCCTTCCAACCCAAACCATTCTGTGATTGATGCTCTGTGTGCTAAAGCCTTATAAAGCAAAGTATGCTGTTTCAGGAGTAGCTTGCCTTGGAAGAACCCAGAGAGGATGTTAATGCAGAAAACAGTTGATGTGTTGCTCAGGTACTTTACAATGTTACTTGGAAATAATAATAAGTCAAAAACAGGCGGGATTTTTTTGTTTGTTTGTTTTTGTTTCCTTCAAAGAAATTGTTATGGTTCAAGTATCAGAGCTGAGAAAATGAGAGTTCAATTCTGCCCTGTTCCACAGACTTCCTTTGTCACTTTGGGCAGGCACTTGGGTTCTCAGGTCTCCATCCCTAATTGGAGAAGATAGTGCTCCTTTTCTCCCTCATATTGTCTGGCTTGTCAATTTAGATTGTGAACTCTCATGAGATGGAGTTGCTCTTTTCTCTAAGTAATGCTTAGCATTGCACAGCTGGATTTGGAAATTACAGGGCTAGATGGTATTATAATGTAAATAATTAATATTTCTTTTCCTCATGGGAGGAAGCAACTGAATTCAGTAGAATTAGTCAAAATGCATTTGTTCCACTGTCACCAAGATCAGTGCCTGACCTGGTGCATTGCTGAGCCTTAGGGCTAGCTGACAAACTTCAATGCTTTACCCTCCATAAGGCTGTAACTCAATGCTGCCAAAAAGCAGAGAATTAGAGAATAAAGGAAATCAAAAAGCAACCCATTCTAGCATGCTGCACCCTTCTAATCACTCCTTGCTACAACCTTTCACCCTCTCCCTTCATTGCACAACTGACATTCCGTTTTACTGATCTTGCAGTGTTGCTCTGAGAGCGCTCCCAGTGCACGCTCAGGGTGAGGTGGTGGCACTGGCTGTACCTACATTGTTTGTCTGCCTGCGGGCATTTATTTGGTAATAAAAACATCTTCATTTGGTTTTAACTAGGTACAAATGCAGATCAACTAATTTGATATAAATCCTTTTTGTTCTGAAATAGGACTAAATCTGCATTATATATCTATATATCTACAGATGCTGCGTATCACAGCAAGTCCAAGTGTTGGTATTTCTTACAGGATTACACTAAGTGGGAAGAGGAAGCAGTGTTTCTGGACTGTAGTGACTTCTACCAAGTTCGTTTGAAATTCCTTTTCAGCAAACAGTGCTGGAGGTCCCCAAGGAGCTGTTGTGCCCATGTAACTGGGATCTTCGGTAACCCTGAGTCCTATCAAGTGCCTGGGATGGTCTTAGCAGTGGGTGCTCAGGCCCAGCTGTACATACCTGGCTCAGCAACCTAATTCCAAGTGGCCAGAGCCTTAAAGGAGCATCTAACAGAGTGCTGATGGATGTGTTATGATCTGTCTGGTATGTCAAGTCTCATCCTGGCCACATACAGAAGGAGATTAGTATAAGTCTCCACTGGTTGAAGTTAATATCCCTGAAGCATTAGTCACAACTCCTTTTTTTTTTTTTTTTTAATGTATTCAAATATTCAATCTTTTATTCTAACTGAATTTTTTATTTTATTTGGCTATGGGCTCCAGAATTTCATTAGATATTGTTTGGAAAACATATATATATTATTTTGGAATGTATTCCTATGTTCATTAAACGTCCCCATTCTCAGAGATTGGCAAAGCAGAAAATTTTGATGTGTCACCTTCACAATGTTCATTATCAATTTCTGTTATGAACCATTTTGTCATCTCTTTAAAGTGATCTATACTAGAATTCTCAGTGCTTCTGCGCCTATTTTTATATGCCTCATCTGAGCCTTTGTCTCCTTTTGTGGTAGCATAATGGCATACCTTTTTAATTTGGTTGATTCAAACAGCATTTTTGCATTCTACTTGCTATTCATTATTGTGCTGCGCATGCAATCTTGCATGTTTACTTTTTTGTGTTTAAATTACATCTGCCAGGAGGCACAAGTCTTTCCTGAGCGCTCCAACTGCAATAGCCAGTAGGACAGACATCCAACTGGACAGATTGGACTGAGATATCTGGTTGAACCCATTCCTTATTTGGATTTGGAATCCAAATCAGCCACTTTTTAAACCAAAATAAAGCTGTGCACCAGCCCTTGAGATGCACAGTCTGTGGACTCTGTGGACCAAATGCAGCTGTGTGGCATGTAGGCCCAAAACAGAAGCTTTACTCATCCTGATTTGTCCAGCCAACAGGAATGGCTGTCTGATGAGTTGCTGGAAGGAAGGAGCATTACATTGTAAGGTTTGTCAATCACTTGCAAAGAAATCTGAATATCATGTGTGTGACATATCTGGCTAGCACAAGAAATCTTCTATTAAAGAGAGCCAGCGTAGTTTAATATTTTAAGTACATGACAGGGAAGCCTACATTTATTTCCGATTATCCTAATGACTTATTTTCAATGAGGCATCGCTTTCTTTTCAAGATCATTGACTTTTCCCTCTCTCTAAAATTGGATAAATGTTGAAAATTGCAGTTTTGTAATGAATGAGGAAACTTTCAGATGCAGTGTGTCAGAGAGGAAAGGACACAATTGATATCACAGCTCACAAATGCTAGCTAACTTGAAACTGGGGGATTTTGAATGGTTAACATGTTGCCTGCCATCTTACAAAGGGTTCTTCCTCAGCAGAAGTCTTTAAATGATATCGAGTTGTGTTGGTTTCATAAATTATATGTCCTTATTTGCATAGTAGCCCCAAAAGTTCATCAGCCAAGCTCCCGCGTGTAAGAAATCTAATGCATTTTGTTAGCAGCTTGAATAGTTCTTAGATCTGTGGATTATGGCATATAGTATTTCATGTCTGAGTGTTTGGGAGCCTCCAGGTATATATCAGCTGACTGATAGTTACCAGAATTTTGTTTTAAAACTTTTAAAGTTTTATTTTGAATTCATTTATTTATATTATTTATGTTATTATGTTCCTGCCTAAGCTTCAGGTTGGACTTGATTCCAAGTGGTCCCTTCCAACCACTGTGATTCTGTGATTTTGTGATATATATTATGCTATTGTATTATATTAAGTTATATACATTATATGTAACGTATACTATTTATATTATTATATTTATTATTTACGTCTATTTGAAATGGATTTATTCAAATTCAGTAAGTGAAGGAGATGAAGGAGGTGATAATTAATGCAGTCTGTAAAATAGTTCTGCAGTGAAATGTAGCATGGAGGGGCTGATCATTAGGCATTAATGGGGGAAAATTCCTCATCCTTGGGTAGTTGGTGTATTAATTTGTGTTTCTATCTGAATATCCACAGCTACCCAACAGCCTGACAGCTCGTCTTAGACCTCATGAGGAAGCAACATAATTAACGACAAGGGGTATGGCATCCATGGAGCTCTGTACTTAGGGCTGTTTAGATGTAGAGAGGAACGGGTAAATGGGGAGGAAATGACGAGAGGTAGAGGTGTAACAGTGTTCAGTTATTATTGTATGCTTAGATTAAAATGTCTTCAGCTGATCAGAGCAAAAACTCTCTGTATCTATATTATGATCACCTACTTACATGCTTTATTCATCTGCTATTTCTTGGGTATTAGTCTGCATGTTCCACACACAGGAATTTTCAGTTATTTTGCAATTACAAAGATATTCTTTAGCCCTTAAGCTTAGCATATAGAATCATAGAATGGCCTGGGTTGAAAAGGACCTCAAAGAATCATAGAATCATTCGAGTTGAAAGGGACCCCTAAAGGCCATCTAGTCCATCTCCCCTGCACTGAACAAGAACACCTACAATAGATCAAGGTGCTCAGAGCCCCTCCAGCCTGACCTTGGATGTTCCCAAGGACTGGACATCCACTACCTCTTCCTTATATTCAGTCTAAAAATATAACCTACAACCTCTGATTCCCTATCTGGAGTGGGAATCTGTTCTAAAGAGAACAGGCAGCCTACTTTGTGAAGGCAAGGAGCATTATTAGAGAAAATAACATGTGCAGTCTTGATGTCTGGATGTAGTTCTGATTACTGTGCTAGCTCCAACCCTGATCTACTAAAAGTACAATGCTTTTCTGTAATAAAATAATATATGCCACTTAGATCTGAAAGAGCAAGTGTTTTTAAGCTGGAAGGATAACATGAAGGAAGAAATATGTACAACTTCCTATGATTGCACATGAGAAAATTGGAACTGAGGTGGTTATCTTCAGGGAGAGAACTTCTGTGGAGTATTTAAAATAGGGGAAATATTAATATCTCGCTGTATGGTGAAGCAAACATCATCTACAATGGCACTCCTCATTGCACAGAATGGACACCAAGTACTTGTGATCCAGATTGTTCATTCCATCAAGTGATGACATCTGACATTCCTTAGATTAAACAGTGAGTAATGGAGGGCCTAAACGAAGTTATTAGTTGTCCAGCAAGCAGTCACTGTCAGCTGTCCCCTGATCATGCCCAACAGTCTTCTCTGGGAGACTATGAGAATGATGACATTGACTCATTACACGATTAACTGCTTGTTGTGATGGTTATGTTATTTTTCATGTAGATCTGTGGGGTCAAACAGGATGTAATCTTTTTTTACCTCTGATTTGATTTCATCCATTATTGCCCCAGATTAAGTTCTGCGTTCCCATGGAGTTTAATCCACCTGTCTCTACTAAAACCGCTTGAGATGGTCGGTCACTGTCGCAACACACACTGAATGTTAATGCACATGTTGTGCTTCTTATCCCAGACTGAGTGATGGCTTCCAGGAGGGAGAAGGGTAAGAAAAGATTTCAACTGCTGCATGAACCCAGCTATTTTCTTACACCGTAAATGAAATCAAAGGAAACATTCAACAAAACTTAAGAGTTTGGGGTTTTTAAGTTATTATAATTTTAACTATATTAATGGTAACAATAATTAGGAAATGCTATGTAGGAATTGTAGTTTCAGCTTAGGATCTATATTAACTGCACGTTGAAATGCAGCTGTGCTGTTCCTGTAAGTATGATGTATGGGGAGAGTGAGTTCCTGTTGTATAAAAAGGGGGGCTAGTTAGATGCTTTGCCTTGTGTAGTGCTGTAATATCTGAGCACATCCCACAAACATCCAGTGAGTGTCTGAATTAGAAGGAGACCTGATGATTAAGGTATAAATGCAAGTTCTGTGCTCTGCAATTAGGAGGAAAGAATCAAGTTGTCAAGGGAAGCAGACAGATAGTCAAGAAAAGTTAATCAATGGGGCAGACGCAAAAGACCACTTAATGAGAGAACAGGTAAGTGGGAAGGGGGATTTAAAACAAAAAATAAATGTGTTCTGTCTTCTTGTGTATGTTTCTGAGTTGCAAGAGAGCTCACTTCTGAGTATGGAGCCTGGGGAACCTGCAGTCACTTGGAGTACCTGGGCGAAATGATGGTAGTGAGTATGGTCCTGAAGATGAGCTCCTGACTTCAGTGTCCAATCAGAGCTGTCCTGTGGCACAGAATAATGGTAATTATAAGCATTGTAAGAGCCTGCTGCTGTCAGAACTGAAGTCTGATCATTTGAAATCTGTTATTAAATTAAGTTTACTTAGAAATTCCACACTGTGTGACACTAAAGTAAGGTGTAAAGTTGTTTTTCATTTGGTTTCCTTTCACTGTTTAATCAATGTTTCTAAGCCCAAGCTGCATGGTTATGTGCTGGAAAGTTGCTGGTAGTTGTATTTGTTGTTTGTAGTGTAGCAGCCTGTTCCCTTCAGACTCATTCGTGCATTGAGCAAACAACACGTTTCAACTCGTTTTCGTTAAGCTTAAAAAGTCTGATGAGCTGTCTATGGGAGTAACTGCTGCTGCATAGCATCTGAATACCTGAAAGAACACAAGTGTTACAGCACAGAATTCCCAGCCTTTTGGGGTCGTATCTCTGATTTCAGGTGTAACAACTCAAAAGTGATAGAGAATGTGCACGTGCAAGGAGCACTCAAGGTCTTTCTCTACCAGGGAGAAACCTGTGTGTAGAAAAACTTTGGACAAAAAAAAAAAAAAAAAAACAACAAAAAAAAACCAATTCAGAGTAGGGAGGGAGGCACAATTCTGCCCTGGGCTTTGTATTGCCATTATTATTTTGGCACTCACTTCAACAGAGCCTGAATTTCGCTTAGAGAATGGAAGGGACTGAGCAACACAAGTAATGGCCTCTGTGCCAATTCCGATGGGCTTTACCCATAGTGCTGACACTTTCACAATAAGAAAGAAACCATAAATCAAATTCATACTGAAATAATGATATGTGACTAAAACATTAATAATGGAATAATAGAAGTATTTAATTCCTATGGAAAAGAGTACAGAATAGTACTGCTGATGTTTCATAAGGACAGTGATGAATTTTTTATCAGGGAACAGTCTGGTTTGCAGACTTCTCAGTTCCCATACAGAGAAGTTATGGGCTTCTTCAAAACTTTCCATGTCAGTGCAACACGCTCTTACATTTTTTATATCATGCAGTTCAAAGGCATTGTCCCATTCCTTTTTCTTCTCTTGAAATAGATACCTTTCCTCCATGTGAGATCTGTCTATTCTGAAAGGGTGGTCAGGCACTGGAATGGGCTGCCCAGAGCAGTGGTGGAGTCACCGACCCCGGATGTGCTCAAGGAACATTTGGACATTGCGTTGAAGGACATGGTTTAGTGAGAACCATTGGTGATGGGTGAATGGTTGGACTGCGTGATCCTGTGGGTCTTTTCCAACCTTGGTGATTCTATGGTTCTATCATTCTATTGTAGATGATCCCAGAACTACTATTGGTTTAGTATCATGGCAATGTACAGATGCTGCTATTTACCAAATGAGAATTCAAGAGTAAAGAACTTAAGATTCCCTTCTGGGATGAAGAAGGGTGTTCAAACCTTGTACAGGTCTTTAGGGGTTCTTAAAATTCCTCTTGGAAGGTTATGCTGGAGTTCAAGACTCTCAGATTATTCCTCATGTGATCCCCTGTGAAGAAATAGCAGCAGCTGACAGGGACATGAATACAATGCCACTGCTTTTTTCTAAACCAAGTTTTGGGTTGAATGCATCAGCTGGTCCCAAAGTGCGTGTCTTGCTTTCATTTTTCACCTCATAAAATGAATTTGGGATGTTCTGCTGGTTTATTTAAGGTGCTTTATTTATCTCACGTGTTTGCCACATCTGTATTCTTCAGTGAAAACTTCTTTTCCTTCTTATTCCTTTCTCTACCTCCATCAATTTACAGTTCAGTTTGTAACCTATTATCCCGTGTTTATTCACATAATATACTTGCTGCATTTTTCTCTTAAATAAAAAGAATTTGGATTTTTTAGTATATGGGGCAAAGTCCTCTCAGCCTGCAGGGAAACTTTTCAGGAGAGTCCTGAGAACCCAGATTGCTGCAGCTACTGGAAAGCCATCTGTCTTTATCCATCCTGAGACTGCCTAAACGTCTGAAAGGCATTAAAGTCTGAAAGTATTAAAGGCTCTTTTTTCACAGAGGCTATTGGTTTTTGCCAGTACATTGCATTTCATTTTGGCTGCTTGATTTTATACCAGGGAGTAAAAAAATTTCTGTATCCATGCTCCTATAGCAGTTTCTATATATACTTATTTTTATGTACTCCTATATATATATATAACTGCTATAGGAGTGTGTGTCTACATAAGTATATATATGTCCATATATATGTATAGAATTGTAAATAGTTATGGACCCATAAAAAACACTATTTATTCATGTCATTCCTGGAATTTTCGGTACAGTGGGACCTACATCTGCTACAAAGACTCCTTCTCAGGTTGCACATTAGGAAGGATTTCTTCTCAAGAAAAGCAGTGATGCAGTGGCACAGGCTGCCCACGGAGCTGGTGGAGGCACCATCCCTGGAGGTGATCAAGAGCTGTGGAGACGTGGCGCTGAGGGATGTGGTCAGTGGGCAATATTGGTGGGGATGGGCTGGCAGTTGGACTTAGATGATC
>PPHD01018306.1:0-14614 GCA_002909625.1 Bambusicola thoracicus
CTCACCAATGCCGAGTACAGGGGCAGGAAGACTTGCCTAGTCCTGCTCACCACACCATTCATGATACAAGCCAGGATGCCATTGGCCTTCTTGGCCACCTGGGCACACTGCTGGCTGATATTCAGCCGACCGTCCAACAGTACACCAAGGGAGAGCAAGGCATGTCCAGGGAGAGTGCAAGCCTCAAGACAGTCAAGTTCTGCCCCAGCCCTCAATACTCACCCGCCTTCTGCAGGTTTCCAGACACGGACTGGGTGCTGTGCGGACTAGGAGATATTTATAAGCTGCCTGGTAAATCTTAGCAGAGAGTTCTGAATTTCCCCTGCCAATTAACATGTAATTAGGCAGAAAGAAGAAACACAAAAGAAGTCAACTTTTAATCACCTCAATGCTGATGAGCTCATAGCCTGTAGTAGAGTATAGGTCTAACACTGGTCAGTTTTATATCCATTCCCTTGCTGTAACTTCCATAGTTTGTTGAGTTACTTCTCTGTGGTTGGGCTCATTGTATCTTCCTGTGCTGTTTTTATGGTGTCCACACAGTATAGCATCAAAGACTGATTTGGGTTTGACCAGTCCCTTAATTATCGTCTGAGCTGCCTCCTCTGTCTTCCGTGCAAATCTTCCTCTTGATGAAGCTTCCTATTACATCTCTGCACCTAATCTTTGGCCCTATCGAGTTCCTAAGAGTGTTGTGGTTAATAAACCTTTGCTTTTTTTCTTTTGAACTATCCCAAATTCTATCAATCCCAGCAATTAGTGAACATATCAACACCAAAAGTTCATTTCGAACCATTGCAGAGGTCTCACGTCACTCCTTGTTTTCTCCTTTGTCAATTCTGTGCTATTGTGACTTCCTGTTCTCTCTCCATTTGTATGCAAACCTTCCTTGCATTCTGCCTTCCCCTACTTCTCTCTCCTTATCCCTCCTTTCCCTTTTCTCTCCCTTCTGCAAGTTATTTTGGTTCTTTCCTCTCTTTCTGTGAGGAATCTGGGGCTGAGTGAAGGCCAGCAAAATCTGTCCATCCCCACCTCTGGCACTTGGCCCTACTTATGGTGGAGAGAAGGATTCAGACACTGTGTGCTCTCAATGGGGCCCTCTATTACTTCAGGATACTGTTGACATGGGGACTCCACATTGGGCAAGTGTGTCAGGGACCCAAAAGGCCCCTGAAGGAAGAATTCCTCACACCTCCCTTCTCTGTGTCTCTATTAACAGTCTTTCTGATAAACAGATGGCTAAAAAAAAAAAAAAAAAAAAACAAACCACAACATTTTCAGCATGGTTCATTCATTTTCCTTTATTAATTTTTCTCTCAGTACAAAAGGAAACAAAATAAGGAACATATGGAGAATGAGCAGGAGCCATTTCTCAATGTCACAGCCATCTGAAGTGTTTGGAGCCATAGCGCGCCTCTGAAAAATTCATTCACACTTCTCAAATCACATTAGGCAGGTATAGATTGCTTTCATTTTTATGCAAATGTGTTGCCCGTCAAGCTCTAATAAAACAGAATCTGACAAAAATGACAAGGGATGAAATTATTTTTAAGTCCCAGGTAGAAACTACTTGTCACTTGCTTAAACGAAAGTATTTATTTTGAAATAAAGTGTGCTTTAATTTAGGAGTAAAGCTTATAGGAAAATGTGCATAATAGAGTCCGAAGCTACAGAAATACAAAGGCACTGCTTTTACTCCAGCGTTAGTTAGCAATCAGAAAAAACCACGCCAGACTCCAGTGTATTATCTGCCACCTGAAGGCCCTGGCGCAACATGATGATGGAAGTTTCAAGAATGAGCAGGGCTCCCTGGTGTGCTGCTCTGGACACGAGACACGGCTGCTTCTGTGTGTCCACTCCTGGCAGCAGTGAGGGAGGAGAGCTCTTGAACCTCTGCTCTTCTGGGGTGTGTGCTTGCTTTTCTTTGCTTCCATTCTCTCTGACGGAAATAGTACATTTTTCTTATGCTCTTTTCCAAAATACTCTATTTTTTCATAGCTAAACATAATTCTGTGGGCTTTCCCCAAGTATTCTGGTCCATTTAGCACTAAATAAAAGTTTACCCTATGACTCTTTGACTGTAAAGCATAGTTCCACATGTATGTTGTGAGCCAGTGCAGATTTACACGCCCTGGCGTTTTTGTTTTGATCTTTTCTCCTTCTCTACTAGTTCCTCTCAGTGTTCATTGTTTTGGGCTCTAAGCTGACCTTTCCAGACAGCGATAGGCCATGTCCTCAAGGGACCATCACTTACTAACCCACATCTAGATAACAAATCTAGTTTTGGGCCCCAGCACAAAAAAAGGCATATTCATCTGATAGCAGGGTGGCTGGGGCTGGATCAGTGATACTCGAGGAGGAAAAGAGGCTTGTTCAGCTTCAGAAGAACAGCTTTGACTCTTCCCAAGAGCAGATGAGTGGCCTTTCACTAGCCACGAAGACATCGTCGGGAAGACGAAGCCAGGCTCTCACAGAGTGGTGTAGCAAGAGGATGAAAGTCACAAGCATGGGTTGAAATGAGAGGGTAAAGCCAGATAAAAAGAGAAAAAAAACTCACAGTAAGGACAGTCAAGCATTGTAATAGAGGCCCAAAGATGTTGTCCTTCATCTGTCCTTGGAGGCTTTCAGCACCTGACCGAATGAACAGCTCTGCTACCTCGTCTGACCCTGAAGCTGCCCCTGCATTGATCAGAGGTTTGGACTGGAGATGTTTGGAGCTCCCTTCCAACCCGAATTACCCCACACACTCTTTGACAGTATTGTGCTGATAAAGATAACAATGTTAAAGAGCTCCTGGACCTCCTCATGGAGCACGGATCATGAAAGTACTTGGTACCTCTGGTCATCTGTGAGATGTTCTGACATGAAGGGTTTTGCATCCAAATGACTTCCTCTCTGTTACTCACCTGCGTACAGCCAGCCAGCTAGAGATCACCCAGCCCTCTCACCAGAGGAATTCCAGGGTCTGCTCCAGAGTTGATCTGTGGGAACAGCAAACACATTCCTGCCCATGGCAATGCAGCCCAGATGGCTTCTGAAGATCTCCAAGGAGGGAGACTCCACAGCTACCTCGGGGATGAAGAGCACAGTTTAAAATAGCCAACAAGTGACAAGGAAAGAGTTTAAACCAAGAGGGAAAAGAAGGGATTGGTTGGATCATTTTCCATTTATGAAGAAGAAAGCATTTTTGTAAAGACAAAGTACATATAGATGTTCAATGGATTAGGGAAAGAAAAGATTTGAGAACATCTTTAAATCAGTATGCTTCATTGTAGAGAGCACTTCAAACCACAAAATCATCTGCATCATCTTTCACATCTTCATTGGCCCCAAGACTTGAAGGCTTCCATCACATTAAAAGAGTTTTATAGCTTCCCACTGATAGAAGAGTTGTGAGACTACAGAGAGGAAAGGCTATGAGGTGTTCTGATTTAATGCAGAATATCTTGGAATTATAAGAAAAATCTGAAAGATGGAGATCTTGAGCTCCTTTGGAAATCCATACACGTGTGAAGTCAAAGGTATAAAACACCTTCCACTTGTCAATAGTGATTCCTTCAGCTGGGGAATATCCCTCACATTTACAACTTCCCAATTTTTCTCTTGAGGGACCGGTTTTCTAGAATATAATTCTTAATGGAAATTATTTTCACAACCCCTGTCAATAACTCAGAGCTGTGAGGGGTCAGAGCTGTGTGAACTGGACACCCAGTAGATCAGAACAAGACTACAGAGGTGGAGCACGTTCAAAGTGCATTTCTGCACCTTTAATGTCACCTGTAATTATTTTACTTAAAAATAAATTTTAGCCAAAAACGTTGCTAAAATGTTTTTGGTCGGTGAGCACATCAAAAGCACAAACCATGAATTATCTAAATAACTCACAAACCACTGTGGCATTCACTCAGCTGTGCAAATGTTGGAGAGGAGATGGGAACAAAGAAGTGCCATGTCAAGATGTTGTTAGTTTGCTGAGACATTTTTCCTTCCCATATGTGCTGGATCAGGGTTGGATTTGGATCATCATAGTAGATTCACTCCAAGTTTGGTGAAGTAAGCACTCTTGGAAGGAGTTTATAGCTGTTATTTCCTTTTTACCCCGTAATAGCACCGTAGAGTCTCCTACCGTGTGCTGAGTGCTGCACAGAGGACAGCCCCAGCTCCAAGGACTCTGAGTGCAAAACAAGTTGAGACACTGAGAGGAAAAAGGACACAACATCCAAGCACAAGTCACTGGGCAGTTCTGTTGTTGTGTATGTGAATGAAACTCAGGATCCTCCTCTGTATCTGTTTAGTCCTCACCCCATAGATGATGGGGTTGAGCACAGCTGGCACAAGGATGTAGATGTTCCCCATGATGATATGGACGAGCGGTGCGAGGTCCCTTCCAAACCGGTGCACCACAGACAGCCCAATCAGTGGCACATAGAAGGCCAAGACCACGCAGATATGGGCAATGCAGGTGCTGAATACCTTGAGCCTCTCCTTCCACGATGCTAGCCGCAAGACAGCCTTGAGGATCAGGAGGTAGGAGATGCAGATGAGGAGGGCATCCAGCCCCATGACCAGCAGGATGGCGGTGAGGCCATACACCACGCTGGGGGTGGTGTTGGCGCAGGCCAGGTTCATTACGTCCTGGTGCAGGCAGAAGGAGTGTGACAGCACCCGTGAGCTGCAGAAAGGAAGGGGCAGGAGGAGCAAAGGCAAGGGCAGGAAGAAGAGAACTCCCCTGACCATGGCTGCCAGCCCTATTTTTGCTGTTGTGGCGTTGGTGAGGATGGCAGCATGTCTCAGTGGGTGGCAGATGGCCACATAGCGGTCCACAGCCATGGCCAGGAGGATGGTGGACTCAATGGCCGAGAGCGTGTGTATGAAGAACATCTGGACAAGGCAGGCGCCGAAGCTGATCTCCCTGGTGTTGAACCAGTAGAAGGAGAGGACACGTGGCACTGTGGAGGTGGACAAGGCCAGGTCAATGGCAGCCAGCATGCAGAGGAAGAAGTACATGGGAACGTGCAGGCTGGGCTCTGTCTTGACGATGAACAGCACCGCGCAGTTGCCTGCT
Source organism: Bambusicola thoracicus (assembly GCA_002909625.1). Classification (NCBI taxonomy): domain Eukaryota; kingdom Metazoa; phylum Chordata; class Aves; order Galliformes; family Phasianidae; genus Bambusicola; species Bambusicola thoracicus. Next base: position 5,066 of record PPHD01018306.1, read on the forward strand.
ATAGCCATGATGTACATGGAGCATAAAGGGATCGCCATCCAGAAATGGGCAGCCTCCAGCCCTGGGATACTGGCCAAGATGAAGGAGGATGGGTCGATGTCAGAGCTGTTGGGGAAGGGCATGGCATGCAGGATGAAGAGAGGTCATGCTATGCCGTGGCACGTCCTCCGCTGCAAGGGCAAATTCAAATAAAGAAAACAGATTTTTTATTGCTCCTGCACAACTCCAATTCTGCTTGAGCTTTTCCCATATGCACTATACTGCCCTGTCAGAAACGTATGCCTTAAGCTGCCCTTCTGTTCACACGGATAAGATTTTTAAAATAACTGGGATTTAAAGGTGTTGGGATGAAGCACCAATTGCTGAAACAACAGCAGTGTCACCACCACAGAGCTGTACGTTCCCAGCTGTCTGGGGCATTCTTGGAGGGCTTGACCAGAGATGCAGACCCCTCCTGACACCCACAGCAAGGCTGTCTGCAGCATTGCTGAGCTTTCTGACAACAAATTCCACACCACACCCATGCAAAACAGGGATGCTACATGTTTTTACTGCAGGTTATTAGTACAAATGATTCTAAAAGTAGCATTTGGTTGCAAACACTCTGTTTTTACTGCACATCGGTGGTGAAGCACTCGTCCTAAAATAGCAATCATAGCTTATTTCCCTGATGGGATGTTATTCCATCCTGGCTCTATGATAAATAAAACTCTCATGCTAGCTTTTTATACACAATTTACAAACACGGTACACAGACTGTTGGTATCAAGTTGTTCGAAAGCTATTCTAGCAAGGACATTTGCAGCAAACCACTCACACTAAGATGTAAGTGGAATGCACAAAACGCTTCAGTAACTGCCAGCAAGTGTCTGAGTCAACTTACCTGCCACCCACTGAAGTGTAAGGACAGTATGATTCTCACTGCTAAAAATCTGCCATCCTATTCATTTCTTTCGAGAGAATGCAACTGGGAGAGACACTCACAATAAGTCAGTACTCCCTCGACATTTCAGTTGATCTTTAGTCCTTCAGTGCTGAGGAATGCACCAACGTTTTCAGAAGTGACTAATGACTTTGGACTGATAGTGTGATGAACCCCATCCATAGAAGGATCTTGCTTTATGCAGAGCAGAGAACTGAGTCCATACCTTTAATAAAACACTAGGGAGTGCAGATTTGTTTTCCCTGGCTGATCCTTGCACCAGCAAGCCCCAGTGGCTGCATTTGGCAAGAGGTGAGCACATGCAGACAGTGAAGCCATCCCATCCAGAGGACCAGTAACAGCAACCACTGTGGCTGATCTCAGAAAGGACTCATAAACGTTGACCAGATTTGTCCCGTGGAGTGAACTTCCCAGGATGAAGCAGGTGGTGGAACAGTCGTCACCACTGAGAAGTCCTCTCTGCTTCTCCCATTCCATGCGGCAGTGAGAAGGGAATGTGTTCCATTCCCTGGAGCTGTTCACCTCTGGTACAGTGTTTCTCAAGGGTTTTGAAGTCTGTATGAGCAGATTTCAAAACCTGGCCACTAATGGGGAATGGGCTGATATTTTCATAGTGCTCAGTGCTGTCTTCTGTTACTGGAGCTGATCAGAATTTTTCATCTGAACTTTTTTTTCCCTTAAATTCTAGAAAGCCACTCTGACTGTATGTTTCCCCCTCCCCTTCCACTCCTTCTTCCTTTCCATCCTGTTCTCCTGCTCCTCATCCATCTCCTCTCCTTTCCTCATTAAGCCATGCCTGTGATGTGTTTCACGCTGCTCTCTTGGTGAACCAAGAGAAATAAATCCATCAGCAAGTACTGTACACGATCCCATGGTACAAAGTCCAGAGCTCAGAGCATCACAGAATAGGAATTAGCAGGTTTAAGTGGCTTGCCTATCTTTTTTTACTCACACAGATGTCAAACCACAATTAACTTTCCCATTCCCAGAAGCAGCCACCAAGATCTGTGAACACGTGTTCCTAATGAACAGTACCTTATACAGATCCTGAACAGCTGCCTGGTACCCTCCAGCTACTCCATTTGGGAAGGAAACTTGGAGGCAGATGAAGCTCTGCTGAACTGGGTGATGAAGGTGCATCATATGCACTGCATCCTCACTCCGGCATGGTTTCCAGCTGTACTCATACATACCCTGTGCATTTCCTCTGTCTCGCCACCACCATCTGAATGCACGTGTCCTTGCTGGAGCACAGGCTCCTCTGGCTTTTGTTGCTTCTGAGAACAGTCTGCAAGTTTTCAGTCAGGGAGCAGTGCTGTGTGAGGATCCTGCACGCTGAGTATCTCCAAGCAAAGATTGTTTTTAGGCTTTCATGCCAAAAGATTTACTTGTTCTCCTACTCCTCTGACAGCAGCTGGCTACCAGCACCAGGCTGGCCCATAGGTATTCTGAGCAAAGAGCTCCCACCAGCTGCTACTCAATGCAAGCGGGAGCTGCTGTGCCTACAGGCTGGACAGAAGTTCTTGTGGTGTTCTGCTGAACAGTATTTCCCCCTCTGTGAGGGCCCACGGGACACTCAGAAAAATAACAAACACAACACAATGCAAAGAGCATCCTGGGAGTCCTCCCCTTGGGAATCTCCCCTTCTCCCCTTCTATTTTCTTATGGAAAAGTACTCTCATTATTCTTCTCTGTCTTTATTAGAAGTACAGATACGAGTAGACCAAAAAGAAAAAGACACTAATCCCAGGTTAGTCTGAACTGGGAGAAGCTTAGCAACAACACAGTTCTGGTATGCAATGCTGTCCCAATGCCCTCTGCTACTTCACCCTCACAAGGTGAATGATGACCACTCCTTCTTTGCACAAAGGCCCAGTCTGCCCCAAATGTGGTTTCAAACCAATGAAAATACAACACAGGAGGTATGAAATATTTGGGGCACTTTCATTCTGTCTGCGGGATGAAGCAAACCAAGACAGCAATTAAACTCTTCTGCTTGCCTGGCTGAGATCCATCTTGGTGAAGAGCAAGAAGATGCTTGGAGACACTGTCACCTCCATATGTGACCTGACCCTGGAGATCTCCATTTCCCATCCCTCTGAGGGGGACTTTTGGTGCCTGGTGGATCTCAGCTGGAAGGCTGTAGTATATGGTCTGTAATGTCAGGAAGATTAGTCACTCCTATTTTAATTGTGAAACCTCTCTGCAGTAAGAGAGCTATCCGCACCCGACCCCCGAGCACCATCCTGATGCATACCTAACTCATACAGTACTGTACTCACGTACCGCAAATCCTGAAGACTTTGAACAACTCCATCCTATTATCTCTACATTAGATAAATTGAAAAAAAAAGGCTTTTTTTTTTTCCCTTTCCAATGATACGTGTATTTTATTTTAATATATGGTAGACATACTTTACATTCAATGCAAAAAAAAAAAAACAAAAACAATGGCTTGAACATTAGACCTGGTAGGATAGTAAGGCTCAGTGAAAGCAAGAGGAGGTGCAGAAGCAGCGCTGTAAATGTGTATGACAGTTTAGAAATACAGATGAAGATTAAGGCTGAGCCATCTGTTAGGTGAACCAAGTGTTGTAGGTTCACTTAAAATGACGTGATCTTCCAAAAACGCTCTGTGCTCAACCTCTGGAAATGATCTCCATTTTGTGGGGTGTTAACAGTTGAACAGAATTACTCACTCTGATATTCAGAGTGACTTCAGACTTTCAGCCTCTGTCCTGTCCTGCAGAGTTTGTGGTCTTGGTTAGTTATGCAGCAACATGCAGTGAGGGAACAATGATCCCATGCAAGGGACCGCAGGTGAAGCTTACGTATTATCTTGCCACTAGATGCCATAAAGTATATTGTAGAGTTTCCTTGCTCCACTCCATTGTGTAACTCAATAGGAGGAGCTTGTTTTTCTGTAATTGTTTCCCCATAAGAGTGGTTTCCACACGTGGGGTGTCTGCAGGCTGTTGGAAAGGACCAAGCATCATGCTAGGATGAAACATGAAAGGTCACAGCTCTGGGTTGAGGGACAGCATCTGAGTGGATGCGCGGTTCCTTTGCCTGGCAGTGACACCCATGGGTGCAGCACTAAGAAACCAGTCTGTTCTGGTTAGTTCTGACCACAAACAAAGTCCATCGGCATTTTCTGGCACAGCTGGTGGAAGAACCTACCACTCAGATTCACACTTCCTCCTCAGTGCCCTGAACAAAGCCTCACGGATATGGCTGGATTTTATGCTGTAGATAATGGGATTGAGAGCAGGGGGAATTATAAGGTAGGTGTAGGCCACCAAGGTGTTAACCAAAGGAGGAAAGTTCTTTCCAAAACGATGAATCATGGACAGTCCAATCATTGGGATGAAGAATATTAGGACAGCACAGATGTGGGAGACGCATGTGTTCAAAGCCTTGAGACACTCCTCCTTAGTTGCAAGGCTGATAACAGTTTTAATGATCAGGATGTAGGACAGCACAATGCAGATAAAGTCCATCCCTACTGTTGAAAACAAAGCAATCATACCATAGAAGATATTGACTTTTATATCTGCACATGCTAGGTTCATGATATCAGGATGGAAGCAAAAAGAATGAGAGAGCTCAGTCTTCCCACAGTAGGTTAACCTCTTGAGCAAGAAGGGTATTGGAAGAAGGGAGACCGTACCTCTCAATATGATTGTCAGACCTATCTTTATGACAGTCGTCTTGGTCAGTATGGATGGGTATCTAAGTGGATGGGAGATAGCAATGAAGCGATCAAACGCCATCGCCAGGAGCACAGAGGATTCAATGAAGGACAGTATGTGGATGAAATACATCTGGGTGAGACAAGCATCAAAATCAATCCTTCGGTTATTAAACCAAAAAATGCCCAGAGTAGTAGGCAGTGTACATAAAACCAGCCCCAGGTCAGTGGCTGCTAGCATGGAGAGAAAGTAGTACATGGGTTCATGAAGACTTTGGGTCTTCTTTATGATGAATAGGATCATGCAGTTTCCCAAGAGAGCAATAAGGTAGAGTACACAAAAAGGGATGGAGATCCAGTGATGAAAGGCTTCCAGGCCTGGGATGCCCCTCATGAGGAAAGCTGAAGGCTGATAGAAGGAGCCATTGAATTCCCACGTGGTATGTGAGTCATGCTCCATTCCAGCTCAGATCTCACATGACCTATACCTAAAACAAATCAACAACAGAAACTCCACATAGTCGGACTCTCCACTGCACAGAGAACTGTGTAATGACAAGCCCCACATTCTTCCACCTCCCCACTATGCAGGTGCCTCTGTGTTGCTTAGAACACTGTTAGGATTACCTTAGTGTTGCATATAACTACACTCTCAGCTGGCCATTCAACTATAAAATAAATTAAAAAAGAATCCACATTTTTTTCTTAAAAATAAATAAATATATATGTTTACTGAATATTAAAGTTAAAACATTCCTGGTGAGTGCAACTACTTGTTTTTTTGTCCACAAATTCCACAGGCTGAGTTGCTCTCAATGAAGACATCAACACTGGAAACAGATGAGACACAGGAATAGAGGTTTGGTTGGTCAGGCACGACTGCTCTGGTGAAGGACAATAAATAAGTGTCATATGTTCATTTCATCCATCAGTGACCTGGGCAAAGGGATAGATCCCCCCTCAGCAGGTTTGCTGATGGTACAAAGCTGGGAGGTTTGGCTGACACACCTGAAGGCTGTGCTGCCATTCAACAGGACCTGGACAGACTGCAGAGCTGGGCAGGGAGGAACCTGATGAGGTGTAACGAGAGCAAGTGTGGAGTCCTGCACCTGGGAAGGAACAACCACAGCATCAGTACAGATCAGTGCTGAGCTGCTGGAGAGGAGCTCTGTGCAGAAGGACGTGGGGGTCCTGGTGGACAACAGGTGACCGTGAGCCAGTAGTGTGTCCTGATGGACAAGAAGGCCAATGGGATCCTGGGGTGCATTGCAGAGCGTAGCCAGCAGAGCGAAGGAGGGGATCCTCTCCCTCTGCTCTGCCCCAGTGAGGTCACACCTGGAATACTGTGTCCAGTTCTCAGCTCTCCAGTTCTAAAAAGACAGGGATCATCTAGAGAGAGTCCGGTGGAAAGACACAGGGATGATACAGAGCCTGGAGCATCTCCCATAGGAGGAAAGGCTGAGAGACGTGGGTCTGTTCAGCCTGGGGAAAAGACTGAGAGGGGATCTGATCAATGCTTATAAATATCTGAAGGGAGGTGGGTGGCAAATGGATGCGGCCAGGCTATTCTCGGTGGTGTGTAGTGATAGGACAAGGAGTAATGGCCTAAAACTGGAACATAGGAAGCTCTGTACTAACATGTGGAAGGTCTTCTTTATGGTGAGGGTGATGGAGCACCGGCACAGGTTGCCCAGAAAGGTGGTGGAGTCTCTTCTATGGAGACATTCCAGAACCATCTGGACGCCCACCTGTGCGACCTATTGTAGGGAACTGCAATGGGTTTGGACTCAGCACTATCCATACTGCATGAGAGACAATGCACACGAAGATGCTGGAGAAGCGAATGGCGCTTCTGAGCTCTCTCTGTGCCTTCTGTGACTGAAAGACTGTTGGTGTGGATGAGGAAAAACAGTGGAGGTGGAAAACAAGAGCTAATTAATGAAAATAAATATTTGTGGCTACAGTCTTAATATACTTTCTGTAGGATACAAAGCAAGCAGGTCAAAAAGTACCTGAATTATGAGCAAGAGGGTTTGCTGCAACGCAATTCATTTTTGAATAAACACACATATCCTCCATGATGTATCTATTATGTTCCTAATATGATTTAGCTCCATTAAACTCCCAGCCTGCTTGCAACTGTGGCAATGAAACCCAAAGCTTAGCAAGGATAAACATCTTCCTGCGCTGGGGCCAAAGCGACATGTACCCGATGGGAAGTGAAGAAGAGCCCCAAAGTCATTTCTTTTCCCCCAGGGAGCCCAGCTTGGTTCTCTTTTCAGCCACACATCCCCAAGACTTGCGTTGGCCAGCAGGCAGCCCCGTGTTCAGCTGCCAAAGGTAGGAAGAAGGCAGAACCACACTTCATCCTTAGATAGATCATCCTTAAGGCCTCTTCCAACCTGCGCCACTCTGTGATCATACGATTCGGGAGGACCCTGGCAGTGCAAGGGGCAGCTTTGGTCATGTCCAGCAAAGGGCAGCTGGTGATTTCCCTGCAGCATGGACAGTGGCTGATGTTGGGAAAGGTAGAGGTGTGGAGGGACGTCGGGTCCCAGCTGACAGCTTGGTACTCCCTAAGGGGAGAGCCGTCCCTTTCTGCTGATGCCACAGCACTTGATAAGTGAGAATTAATCTGCTGCCATCCAGACTCACCTGGAGAATGGGGGAAAAGAAGCAACTGTGTGCAGGCATTGGTGCCTGTCTGCCTGTCTCCCTTCCAGCAGCCTCTGGCAGACATCCAGGACTCTCAGAGATACTGGGATTCAACTGTTCTCCAGAAATATGGAAGTGGATAAAACAAAAGACTGTTAGCGTCCGCTGGGAAAGGGCCGGGCATGAGCAAACTGTGGTTGGTCAGGGATTCTCCTTCTACAAGAGAGCCTCTGTGCAAAGCTGGCTTTGTCAGACACTGGAAACTCCTGGCATGCTACGCAACACCGAAAGAAATGGGCTTTCCATACTCTGCTGAGCTGTTCTGATTTATGGTGTGCTCCTATGGGTTACAGAGAGGGATCTTCTTCCAGGCCATTTTTTCCCTCTATGTTTTATGTGTGTTTGTGTATGTACAAAAATAACATAAATATGTATATAGAAATGTACAAAATGCTTAGAATATGTAAAATATATATGCACACATCTATGTTTTTGTACATTTATATATATAATACTTACATTATACTCGCATATATACTACATAACACGGGGGTATACATCCACATCCCAGCTACAATCGTGGGACAGCACTTACACCTCTCACACTGCAGCTGAGCCCTGATGAGGAAATCAACACCCACTTACAGGGCATGAACGGAAAGACTAATGGCAGCACCTGAGCAGTGCTCCTGGCCAGCCCAGAACGATGTGGTACTGCAATAGAGGGCTGTGCTCCTGCTCAGCAGCCCGGAGCATAGGGAAGGGGTTGGTGGGCATGCAGATGCCTCATGGAGGGCACACACCAGCTGTGCTGCACCCCCCCCTCCATCCCTCACAGGACACCCCAGTGCCTGTCTCTGACCTCAGTTTTTGCCAGTAGGTTCAGCAAAGTGCTGGTGCTTTAGGGGCACCTCTATGGAGGCAAGGGAAGGGGTTGGGGAAGGGTGAGCCCAACACATCTGTGGGGTCTTTTTTTCCCCAAAAGGAGACTTTGTTATTTCCACAGCTGCATCCAAGTGGGGGCTCAGCCCCTCTGTGAAACGATGCAGACTAACAAAGGGACCCTGGGGACACAGCACCCATAAAGCCCAAGTCCTGTTGGCTTTCAAGGCAAGAAGAGGAATGTGCCATTCCCACCGCCCCCGCCAGGCCACAGGCAGTGGGAGCACAGCGCGGTCCGTGCACGGAGCCCACGGCACAGCAGCACCGCAGCACTCACCCATCCCACCCAGCGCTCCCAGCCCCGAGCAGCGCCCACATCCCCACCAGCAGCACCGGGATGTGCGACCCCACCCCCCCCAGCGCCCACCCAAAATGCAGTGCTGGGGTGAGCAGGAGCACAACACTCGTGCGTGGCAGAGAGGTTACCCATTGCTCAGCTACTCACCAGGCGCTGTGGTGCGGGCCTGGGTTCCTAATGAGCCTGGGTTCTTTACGAGCCTGGATGCAGAGGGGAACAGCCCAGGTCGTGGCGTGGGGAGGGCAGGGTTTATAAGGCGCCCCGAGGACTGGCCTGTCCTGGCCTTGCAGCCAATCAATCGGAGCCACCGGAGCCCAACTCCCCGTGCGTAAACAGCGTGAGGCTGACGAGTGAAAATAGTGTGTGAAGTAAATGATCTTTCCCATTTATGATGCTCTCCCGGCAGGCACGGCTTCTTTTCCTGATGGTTTATTGGGCGTCGTGTTTATAGCTCCCTGTGATTTATGCCTGGCAGTGCTGCTGCGCGCTGGCAGTACTCACCATTTTTATTGTGAGAATGGATCTGTAATGCAAATAATAATAAATTTTGCAAGAAGTGTGCTTGCAGCATCTCTCCAGGGGAATAGCAGAGGTGAAATGGCGTTGGCTGTCCTCCTTCCATAACCAGCGAGACATGAAATGTTTAATTAAAATCATAATGTGTTGCACAGTAAAAACAAACTCAATATTACAAAGCCAAACACAGACAGATTAGCAGATATCCCCTCCGATGTCCCAGCAGCCTGTTATATCTAAACGTCTCATGGTAATAAATTTATCTTTACCACCTCAGCTGTGAGGTGGAAATCACTCTTAACCCCTATTTCTGTGCCAGCCAGTCCAAGGCTTGTCACAGCTAATCTAATAGATTTCCCCCTTGGGCTGCCCCACAGCAGCGTGGCAGTGGGTTGGGGGCATGGAATAGAATCTCAAGAAGTGGGATTATTACACAATGGCTCTTCAACCCTCAGAAGTGACAACGAAGGAATATAAGAAGATATATATATAATACTATGAGAG